>JAQFVV010007662.1:0-57199 GCA_028023455.1 Epiperipatus broadwayi
GGCGTTGGGTTAGTTGCCACTATTCACAGTGCGTTGTCTATTCTTTTAGAATAAGCAGCTGGCACCCGTGTTTATACACAAACAAAAAAAGTGCTTTGAACTTGGTGTTGAACTCAACAGTCGAGAAGAAGTTATGTCCTGGAAATGTAATGTTAGTTATATACTTTATAGCTATCGTTTGGGCATACATACTCTCCGAGTATGTTCTTCTCTGCCTAAGAGGCCGGTGATTCGAGTCACATATTCGAATATGGTTCAATATATAAATGAATTTTATAACCATGAAGTTGTTTATAATTATTCTTTAATTGTTATCTAATAAATTTTTGTTATTAAAAATAAATTGGTTTGTTATCCAATTCTATTTTGTTTATCTATCACATCACTCACCAATTATAGCACTGGTTCATGAGAATCTCATGTTCTCTGAGCTACGTCAGACATAGCTAGACCAAGGCCAGTCAGGTTGTAGTAAGACAGAACTCTAATGGCGCTGTTTGGAAAACCAAACATATAAATGTTTAGATGTTCCCAGTCTCTATTGTACTACATCCTCTGATGAGCAGGAAATATTGTTGTAGGTGCCATTAACATCTGATTAGGAATGTAATTGATAGTTCTTTAGATTTAAAATTTTGATAGGTTAATTATAATATATATATATATATATATGATCTCTAAATCTCCATTATTTGTATCATAATAAATCCATAAAATATTTAATTTATATAACTGTCAAATAATTAAATATAATTAATTATACTTCACATACAACAAAGTAATGTTTATATTTTGCTAAAATGCAGAAACATGAAGCTATAATAATAACAAAAATATAAAGGCTAAGCACTTCAGGAATATCTAATACTTACATTCACAACATATAATATAAGTGCTAGTAAACCGCTATTCATAAACTTAGTGTATGCAAATTTATGCAATATATTTAAATGGCCCATTCTTTAGAAATGAAAAGGCAGGAGTTCTTCTGATTGATGGCATTGGCATCATCTGCTATAAAGCATGATTTGTTTATCTTAGGTTTTTCATTGTTCTTCTCCATGCAAAGTATTTATGCCAATGTGGGTTCAAATGCATGGCCAGTAGATCTTAGGTGCTGTAAAAATATTGAGTTATATTTAGAATTGGTTCATGCTCTATTATATAAATAACAATATTGTGAAATTTTAGTGGTTAGAGTGGCATGGGTTTTTCCATAATAGACTGCTTTGCATATGTTCTGGGGGCATGTGATTTTTTAAACTGCTTTGGGGTTTGTTAGGATGATATCTGATCTTTGGAATTATTAATGTCTATTGGTTGCAGGTGGTCTATAAAACTCAAGTTAAATGAAGTAGCAAATGTTTTGCAGAATTTTTTGGACAAAGAAGATATATAAGATACTAGCATCCATGGTTTATCATCTTTAATGTGGTTAGTTCTTAGTCTATTATGAAAATATTTAACTTTTTTGTTAATAGATCCATATTTAAACCCTGCATTGTTCAAATCTTTTATATAATTAATTAGGTTCTTTTTGTGATCAGGTTCAAAATTTACAGAGATGGTGGTTTCTGAAGAGAAAAGATGAAAGCCCTGCTAATTTAAAAACTATGGGTGAGTTTGAATTCAGATGGTAATAACCTTGTATCTTCAGAAGTTTAATCTGCATAGTGTAATTGAGTTGTGTAGGGTCTCTCAAATAAAGATGAATAATTATTTATAGGATATCAAAGGAACATAAGAGTGTTTTGAATTCTCATGCATGTAAAACAGTGTTGAAGGTTTAAATTCTTATGCCAACTTGGGTTAAAAGTGAAAGATTTTCCATTTTTTCTAATTAAACACAAAACAAAAGTACTATTATAGAATTACTTCAAAAACTTGTTTAACCTCAGAACTGTCAACTTGTTCTTTAATTACTCCAAATGAAGATTTTTGCTTGAAGAAAGCATTGTTTAATGTTTGTCTAACATATACTTTTACAGCTATCTGTAGTGATATTTCACTAGTGTTTTAAATTTCAAAATCACAAACTAATTAAAAACAATCAGAAGAGGCAGAGTTTTTCAATAGGTGATAAACACAATGTAATTTAAATCAGCCTCCAAATGCATGATGGCTTTCATTTTTTGTTCTTCATTTTCGAGAGCATTTGTGAGATTATTTCAAGAAGATTTACAGGATAGTAAAAAAAAATAATTTTTTGCCTATTTTGTTGATGATTTGTGATTATTTTTACATAATAATTGTAAAATAATGATTAAAAAACCAAAGAATATATTATTATTCATTTATTTTATATGCATATGACTTATTTTTGAAATAAAATATAAAAAAATGCTACCATAATGGTAAAAAAGAAAACCATGGCTGCTTATAAAACTGACTGCTAATGTCTTTAACAACAGTGGTGGTAGAATCTTTTGAGATATTCTAAAGTTTAATATTAAAATCAAACGTTGAACATTGACAAAAATTGTCATCAAGGCTAACAATAGAAATATCACTCTATTTAATCTTTTCTGCATATTCTTAGAAAATTTTCATATGCAACTTTAACTCGTTTTCGAGAAAACCATACTAAATAATGCTGCCACTTTTAAAATTATTTTACAACTAAAAAATCAATAATATTTAAATTTAAAGTTATAACAATAAGATATGGCCTGCCTTCCAAAGTGCTGATTGGTTGTTTCTGATTCTCTACACAAGGGGCCACTTACCAACAATTTTGATAGTTCTAAGTTCTTTGTTTTATTTTAAAATTGAAACATATGTTTTCAAATCTATTTTACATATTAAATTATTTTTTCATAAAATATGTGTGAAAACATAGTTATTTTAAAATAATAATTCAGATTTTAGTATAAATTATTTACTTTTACACAAAAGTAAGTTGAGAAAGAAATCAATGACATAAAGCTGCATTTTGTAATTGGTTAAAAAAGTATGTTTTATGTTGTCTGATATAGATTATTTTTATCATATTTAAATATAAATTTATTTTTTAAAAAGCTTTCATTTACTTTAATAATCTGACAAATTATTAATTTGCTTTTTAGAAACTAAACTAAAACAACTATAATTTTAAAGACAAATATATATTTTTACTGCTGATTTTGTAATTGACTAATCAAAAGTTTAGAATTTTAATTCACTCATTTAATTGGAATATTTGCAGTTAAATTATCTATGGAATGGTTAAATGTTAGTAATTGATAGTTTCCTAGCAGCCTCGATGATAAAGTTATCAATAATAGTTTACATAAATATAATTCCTTAAATTTTTATTATTTACATTATAATAATTCCATGTAATATTTAATTAAACAAAATATATAGTTCATGTGTTTATGTTTAATTAAAAAACAGATCTATTAATCATAAATTATCATCTAAAGTTTATATTTGGATTAGAGATATTCTATGTAATTTAATAAATGAATAATAATGATCATTAATGAATTTATTTGAAGTAACTTGTATTAAGAGTGTAAGTGTAAAAACACTAGCATTTGTAAAAAAAATGTTTAATAAATATATAAAGGGTCTACACTTTGAAAATGATTATAGAATATGATCAAAATAAGTAGAATTGTAAAATTATGTATAGGGTTATAAAAAATTGATTTAAGTAATAAACAATTATTGTAAAGAATGTGTATATAAAATAAAATTTTTATATATTATAATTAATAGATATATGCTTAATTTAAATCAAATTGTACAATCTAAGATCTATCATAATCTTTTTTGTGTGAATTTAAGACATTCTTTGCATGCTTGATTAGGCAAATGGGTTAACTTTATCATGATCTATAATAGGAGTTGAATGAAGTCAGAATAATGTGCTTTGGTTAATTTAACTTCCTTGCTGATATCATATAACTGTAAAACACATATTGGGAAATTTATAGTAATTTTAATACATGATAATGCAGATATAATACAGTGATTTTTGAAAAGAAATTTTGATTCTAAAAAGTGGCATGCATTAGTGACACAACTCATACTCATTATTACTTTCTGTGTAATTTTAATTTCATTGACAAGTAATATTCATAAAGCTTTATTGATTCTTAAGAGTTATTTGAAAATATGATGAAGCAATGAAAAAATCACGATAATCATCACCGATCATCCAGAATGTAAGTTTGTTGATTCCAATATTTTTTTTTTGGTTGTAATGAAGACTTTGTTAAAGAACATTGGCATACAAGAAAAAGACTAAGATCCCTACTAAGAAATCATCCAATGTTTTATAATTTTTCACTTAATCATGCTAATGATTGTTTACTATAGATTAAGCGAAATCATTATTGCAATAAATGATATTAAAGAATTCATTTTCCACCTCGTTCTATATTTATCTATGCATTGTTTGTTTTCCATATTGTTTATATTTGATATCACAGTATATGCTCAATCAATAAAAACAATTTAAAATTAAAATGTATGATAAAAAATGATAATTGAAAAGTAATAATCAATACGGGGAAAAAATCCATATTTTATTTTATAAATATAAGTAAAATAATTTAAAATTCTTCTTGAATATTAAAAAATCTTTCTGTAAAGAAAATATTTTAAAAAACGAAAAAAATACTGATAGTATATATAAATAATATATTACATGTTTTTACTATAAAATATAATCTTTTTAAAATAAATAAATAAAATAAATTTTATGTGATAATTTATTTCAAGATTAGAAGTTCGAAAGCGATCAGTTGCTCGTTTAAATCCCCCCCCCCCCAATCAATCTGTCAAGAAGAAAAATCTAATCTAGCAATAAAATTTTCTCTAATAATAGTGCAAAATTATATCAACATTTGACTAACACACTGCTACACTACTAGAGACATATTTCTGATAAAAAAAAAAGAAGAAAACAAAACAAGCTGAAAAACCATTGCAAAAGCATTATTGCTAATAGAAATGGAACACTACATATTCCAAAAAAAAGTGGATACGTGAAAAGGGTTCACTAAAGAGATTAATTTTCAAGATGGTGGATAGAGTAATATATATATATATATAGAATAATAAGTAGACTGAAAAAAAGATAAATAAGCCCAGTCAAAACAAAAGCAGAAATGATAATAAGTATGAGAAGATATGAAAAACATGTTTTAATAAAATTATAGTTGATAATAATATTCCAAATGAAAAGAAAGATATGAGAATTAGACTATTATATATATATATAGTTTACTAGCTGTTAACTAGTAGGAGTATTTTCCATGTATAATAACTTAGTTATATATATTTTAATGGATAATATTAAGACTTAGATGGAAGAGCTTAAAATTTTGAAATTCAGGATGGATTTTATTTAAAAAAGTTAGTGGATAATTTATTTAATTTATTAAAATATATATACAAAAATCATAATATTTAAGGTAGTTTTGGATATAAAAAAGGCATATGATAGAATGGTTAGAAATTAGTGATGAAGCATGACTTTTTTAAGTAGGAAGAACACTTCTTTTTTTAATAATGTTTTTATTTCATTTGCCACAACAATTTTTACATAATAGAAATTTTATCTTGTATTGTATTGTATTGTTTTATGGTTTTACATATATATATATATATATATATATATATGTATTAATGTTATATATATATATATATATATATATATATATAACATTAACCATGAACAATCCACTTCAGGATGAAGGTCTTTCCAAGTTTAATCCATCTTCTCCAATGTTTAGCTTCTCTTTTCCTTATCATGCCTGCACATTTTCTTATTTCATCCATCCATCTAAAATGTGGTCTCTTTGTGGGTCTTTTACAATCTCTTGGAATCCAGTTTAAGATTTCAATTGTTCATCTATTATAATCTCTTCTAGCAATATGTCCAGCCCAACTCCACTTCAGTCTTTTAATTTTTTCAATGAGGTCAGTAACACCTGTTTGTTCTCTTACTTATACATTGCATTTTGATCTCTTCTTGTTACTCCCAACATGCATCTCTCCATACTTCTTTGAATAGTCTTGAAATCTCTGTATTGCTCTTCTATTAAGTGTCTAAGTTTCAGATCCATAAGTAAGAATTGGTAAAACACATTTATTAAAAACCTTTCTTTCAAACACGTAGGCATATTTCTTTTAGTATCAAATTATTTCTAACAAAAGCACTCCAACCAATTTTAATTCTATGATTAATTTTATCTATTATGTTTCCATCTGTATTAATAATCTGACCAAGGTATTTGTAACTGTTAACTTCTTCTAACTCATCATAATAAATCTTTATTTTTATATTTTGAGAAAATCAATTAAACATTACTTTAGTCTTTTTAATATTTATCTTTAATCCTACTTTCCTACTTTCATTTGATAACTTCTGCAACATTTCCTGCAGTTCTAAAGCATTATTTGCAAAAACAACTACATCATCTGCAAAATTTAAATGGCTTAAATAATCTCCATTTACTTTCACTCCTTTAGCTTACCATTTTAATCAACAAAATACTTCTTGCAGCACTGCTGTAAAAGGTTTTGCAGATATGGAGTCATCCTGTTTTATACCCTTCTCAATGTTGAATTTCCCAGTATCATTATGTAATCTAATTGCGGCTGTTGCATTTTTATAAATACTCTTTAAAATATGACAATATCCTGGATCTATACCTTGATGATCCAATACTTTAATCACTGAAGAAATGTTTATAGAATCAAATGCCTTTTCATAATCTACAAATCCAAAACATGATTGCAACGTATATTCATTTGTCCTTTTTATAACTTCTCTCATTACCTGGATATGATCTACTGTACTAAGGCCACATTTAAATCCAGCTTGTTCTCTTGGTTGGTGAAAATCCAATGTCCTCTATAGATGAGTTGTAATTATATTGATAAAAATTTTGTATAAAACTGATAAAAGGCTGATAGATCTGTAATTTCTAATATCTTCTGTATCATCTTTTTAAAATATTAATATTAATACTGCATTCTTTCAATCATCTGGTACATCTTTATCATTTAGACATTTGGTATATAACTTTGCTAAAAAAAATTCAATTTCTTTATTTGCTTCTTTTAAAATATCAATTGTAATTCAATCATTACTTGTATCCTTTCCTTTCTTCATATATTTAATTGCATGTCTCATTTCTTCATTTAAAATTCAGGGAAATTCAGAAGATGCAATAGATATAGGAGATACTTGTTCTTTATTACTATATAATTCTTGATAAAAGTCTCCTGCCCATTTTATGATATCATCTTTTTTTTAGTAATAATTCCATCTTTTTTTCTTATTGCAGATATAAATTTTTTACCAATACCAAAATGTTGTTTTACATTCTTGTGAATTTTATATTTTTCTACATCTCTCTTTGCTAGTTCACAGTTATACATTCTTTTATCATTTTCAACTTTTTTCTGCACCATTTTACAAAATTCAAGATATTCAATACTTTTTAATGCATCATTTTTGTATATCTTCATATTCGTTCTTTACTTCATAAATTATCTAGTCTCAGTGAAAATTTTATTGGTCAATTGCTGCTTTTTTCTACCAGTTATCTTTGTTGAAGTTTTTAAAAGTGTATCAGTTATTTTCATATTAATTTCAATCAAATCTGAATAGTGTTTAAATCTACTAATACTTGAAACCAATTTGTAAGTTCAGATTTAAATTCATTAGAATGTTTACGAAGATTAAAAATATCAATGGTAAATATTGTTTTTCTTAATAATTTTTGTCTCTCTAGTTTTGTATTAACACATATCTTACATCTTACTAATCTATGACCACTTCTTGTGTTAAATTATTAAGAACATTACAATCATGAAATATGTATTTTCTGTTAGTCAAAATATAATACAATTCTGCTGTACCTTCATTTGAATGCTTCATTGTCCATTTCTTTTTAACATTTTTCTCAAAAAAAAGAATTCCTAATATAATGTTTTTCTTTTCTGCAAACTCCACAAGTCTATGTCTGCTCTCATTTCTATAACCATAACCAAAATTATCCACAGCACTTTCATTTGTTTACCAATTGTATCATTAATGTCTCCCATAACAGTTTTAATATGTCATTTCCTCTGATGAAATGCCTTTTGTACATTCGTATAAAAATCTTCTATTATTTTATCCCTATGAGAACTTGTTGGGGCATAAACCTGACTTATCTGCATTTGATATCTGCTATTAAGTTGTATAACTATGCTTGCCACTTTGTCCAATACACCATCAATCTCCACAATGCTGTTCTTCCACTTTTTATTTATAATGAATCCTACTCCACTTGTATTTCCAATATTTGTGCCTTTATAATAGAGTACATGTCCACTTTTTAAATCAATTTTCTCTTCACTTTTTCTTCTAACTTCATAAAGTCTAATAAAGTCCCATTTAATATAAGAGAGTTCTTCTAATTCTTGCAATCTTCCTTCACTTACAAGTGATCTGAAATTGTAAGTACCTAAATAAAAAGTCATCATCAAATGACAGCGTGGATCCACAACCAGGGGATTCTTAGCACCTCTGCCTTTGGTCACCAATCTCTACCTCAGTTGGTGACTTTACAGCCTTCTGGGAATAAGGGCCATGATTTATTTTATATATATATATATATATATATATATAAATAAATAAATCATTTGTGTATACTGAGATATATTTTAAATATATATATATATATATATATATATATATATAGGAAAAATATTTATCATTTACACAAACATTCATTCTTTCTTATCAGGCAACTGAGAAGAAAGACCATGATCTTTTTTGATCTTAAACTCAGAGGTAAAAAGCCAATATTCTCACCATGCTGGCTAATGCATGTTGGTGAGAGGTGCATCCATGTTCATATACTATATGAATAATCACATAGTAATAACACCTGCAACAACAAGAACATATGGAGTGATCATTAGGAATGTACCCTACTTGGTTCATTTAAGGTCTCCACGGGGAATCAATGGGTCTCCTTTCAGTTAATAGCAAACTCCCTTTCAGCAGCCATATATATATATATAATTTTATAATTCATTGTGTGTATTTTTTAAAATCAGTATATATAATCTTATAATTGAATATTTATAAATACAGTAATTAGATATATGTATAGTATAATTTAAAAAAAATTATCCACTTAGAAGCACTTTCAACTATCCTCTTAGTATTTGTTTTTGAGAAGGTTAATCTTTCAATGTGTTAGTTGACAAAGAATATGAGGATAGTCGAAAGTGCTTCTAAGTGGTTAAAATTTTTAAACTTATACTTTACATATATCTAATTACTGTATTTATAAATATTCAATTATAACATTACATATATATTGTACTAACATTGAGTTGGCACATAATAATTTTATCTAAAAATTATTAAAACAAAAAAGTCTTTCGTTAAAAGAGAATAGTAAATTTAAAAATTAAAGGTTTTTGAAATAAAAGTTACAATTAATTAATTAAAAGAGGGGAGAGGGGTTTACTTTAGAAGCATCAAGTCAAAGTTTATAAAAGAAGTTGATTTTCAAATAAGTTATAAACAATTGATTAGAAAAAATAAAATGAAATAAAGAAAAGGGTTTAAACTAAAAGTTTAAAGATGTAAATCTCTTTTTATTTAAGTAAAGAAAAAAGGTAATCTTAAAACTAATGTTGAGTTTAGATTAAGATATACATACACATAAATGATGAGTGCTTGTTAATAAAGTATATATGTGTGATTATAAACATTATATAAATACAAGCGTGTTAACATAAATTAAAGAAAAATTATATTTAAAAACATGGCAATGTCTACTAATCAAAAATGCAAAAACAACATGTATGCAGTGGCTGCTAATGGATATCCCCAACAACAGGATTAAAAGCTTATCTTAAAGGAATGAAATTAAAACAAAAAAAGAACTTTGACAACATATATAGCTGGAGGATATCAAAATGACAACATGTCTTAAGTATAAAGAGTAAATTTTTATCAGACAGTCCAGTTCAGCTGAGTTTTAGAAAACAGTATAGAGTAAACAGCTGAGGAAACAGTTTTTACTTTTAATCAGCCATGCAGTGTTAATAGCTTCATTGATGAAGTTCAGACCTTGTCCAAATACCAGTACTCTGTCTGAGATGAAGTAACAGCCACCCAATAAGTGAGAGCCACCTGAGTATCTACTGTTTCCATGAAATAAATAACCATCCTCAATTTTAATAAAAGAAGTAACCAGGATTGTCAATCAACAGGAATCTCCAGCCGGTTGGTAATAAAACAATTCAGAAACACACTGAAAACACAGGAAGCAAACAACAAAAATCTCCATGCTCCAAAACCTAGGTATTTGATAACTTTCTTATTTTCATTTATAAACTCAAAGTAGTCATTGCCATCCATAAATCCCCAGAGTCAGTAGTAAAGAAATTCTATTGATGCACAAAGAACTATTGATGTGCATGTTGGTTTGAATCTCTTATATTTAATATTTATTTTACTATTTAATACTTTGTCATTTAATGTTGTTAGATTATATTTTCATGAGTATTTAAAATGTCTGTGCATGGCCATATATAAATACCTTAAATGTTTATGTTAATTAAAAATATCTAAAGTAGTCAAAACTTTAATAATTAGTGTTAATTAAAATAAATTGTCTTTTAAACTTAAAGCTTTATTTTGTCAGTCAATTCTTTTGCCACTAATTAAAACAATAATTTGTTATTGATTACAAGTATCTGAGCTAGTTAAGGGATTTTTCAAGTGCTGGATTATGGGTCTACTGTCTGAACATGTTAGGTTTAGACTAGCTGGCACCCATGGTTTACTCTAGAACAAATAAATTGTTTGAATAATAGGGGTTTGAATCTAGCAGCCGATGTAGGCCATGATCTGGAAATGTGATTGTGTTATGCATTGCATAGCTCGATCTGATTGTGGGTATTGTTGACAGCTCTGCTATCAATAGTATTCTCCATTCTGCTCGAAATGTGCTGGTTCATTCATGTCATATTTATATTTATGAGATTATAAATTTATTACAAACTGGGTTTAAACTTAGTTAAACCAAGCTGTTAGAGTAAGTGGGATCTCAACGGATCAAACCCAGTACAATATATATATATATATATATATATATATATATATATATATATATAACACATCTAGAAAAATGTTAATCTCTCTTATTGGCAAATCAAAGTATATATTATCAATATATTTTTATCTTCCAAATCCTTTTAACATTCGTAAAAGTCTTAAGTGTAAATTAGATCTTAAAATTGTTTGAACTTTTTATAATCAACCGTGAATGTGTTACTCAAATTCATTCTTTGCATATATAAAAACATATCAACTGTTGGTAAAAATAATTGAAAGTCAATAGTAATTTTATACAAAAAATAATGAATTTGAATTGCTCATTCTAATCAGACTATGATTAGTTTAAATATAAATAATACATTATCAATATATTTTTATCTTCCAAATTCTTTTAACATTCTTAAAAGTTTCAACTGTAAATTAGATCTTAGCAATGTTTGAACTTCTTATAATCAACCAAGAATGAATTAGTCAAATTCATTCTTTGCATATATAAAAACAATTCAACTGTCGGTAAAAAAAATTGAAAGTGAATTTTTTAAATTAAATGTTAATTAAAGTTTTTGAAAGTTTTAGTGAATTTTTCTATGGAACCACTCATTATGTTCAATACATGGACACTTCATCCCTGATAGAAATATTTTGTGGAGAAGTTTTGAAAATATAAAAAATAAACTTAAAGATTGTTAAGAATGATTAAGAGACTTTACACAGAATATATATATCAGTGAAAGTAAAATTTGAAATTGGATGATATCTTTATTATTAATTTTGTCTCTAAAAGGGTGGGATATTAAAATAGAAGGATTTAAATATATCAATAGTATTTTTATAGATGGCAATGATTATATATGAAACAATAATGTATTTTTGATATCAGTACAGAGGATGTAAAATTTGATTATTATTGGAACAGTGTGAAAAGGCAGAAAAAACTATGAAAATTGAATTCACTGAAAAAAAAAGAAATAAGATACTAGCATTTAATAGAAATAATAAAAATAAAATCTAAACAGCATTAGGGAAGCATGCTAAAAATGTGATATAATGTCATAATTCACTCAGTTTTTATGAATGTATAAAATATTCCACCTGATATTTACAAGACAAAAAATTTAAAAGTATACAAAATATAGATAATTCATAAAAATAACCATTAAAATAAAACCAGAATATTTATTTGATGAGCTACTTCATTATTTGTGTATGAGGTCAATTCCAATCTTGATCAGTATAGAAGATATCCAGCTTTATTATTTTGAATGTGCCATGTTGGAACATATAGAATGTGGTGAAATTAATAAGATCAATTTCAAATATAATAATAACTAAATGTGTACCTACTGATTAGGTGTGGCTGCAAAAATAACATAAAAAAAAACAAGCATTTACTAAATCCTAAAACACTCAAGTGAATCAGGGAAAACCTCAAGTCAAAGCAGTAATACATCTATTATAATAACTGATAAATATCCTATATAACAACAAAATCAAAACAAATACATTCTATGAATGTTAATAAGCTAGCAGTATTTCCAAAATGAGAGGAGAAAAGATCACTAAGAAAACTTGCTAATGATAACCAAGCCTTCAAATTATCTATTGCTAATATTCCCACATAAATACTTCAAGTACCTATGAAAAACATCCACAGATAGTATTATGGATAAACCAATAAATAAATAAAAAGTGCTAAAAGCTAAATTACATAAAATGTGCATAAGAAAATTTTCAATAAATATTAAGAGGTTTAAATTCATTCCAGAATATGGGACAATTGACATCATGTGTAAACAGCACCCCCAAACATACATTAGTGTTCAGAGAAACAAAAAATCTAACAAATTTTTTTTACAAGTGCTAAAATCTCTCAAGTCATATTCATATACATGAATCTACAAGCCAAATATTCATTTAATAAAGAAGTAATCATATTGACAAATGTAAAAATTCTACTGAAAAACTTAGATTATTATATATTTAATTCTATATTGTAGTTCTTTACACATATGTCTATGTAATTTATATATATATTCAAATAAAAAAACATATAATGTAGTGAATACATGGAAAAATGTACAATATAAAATATTCGATTTCCCATGTTTTATCACTTTATTCATATGGTGTATTACCAATGACTTTGCAAATAGAGCTTGATCAATTAGCATCATGACTATTATCTTTATACACTTAACCAGTTACATCTGTTATAAACCCAATTATTAACATAAGATTCTCAATCATACATCTATTATACTTAATCTAAAGCCACAAACCAACATATTGCTCAATACAACATTACAACAATATGCTCAATGACCTGTAACATTAAATTAATAATAGTTGATATTTTAAATACAACAATTATTGGAAATTATTTTTATAATGTTTTTCACATGACAATAATTCAAGCTTGATTATTATACCATTTTTGATAAAATGCAATTTTCCACATTGAGACAGCTAGCTCTTCAGTATAACCATTATAAACTAAAGTTAAATAACTTTTTTCTATTTACAATTAAGATTTAATAATATGAAGACTAAGAAGCATCATAGTTAACCTTTCAAAACTTGTCAGCTCACATTATGCTATAATCTATAAATTCTCATGTCAAAAAAATTTCTACCCGACTTAAAAAAACAAAGTTCCACATTAGATGACTATATTTTTCATAATCACAATGTTAAGCATTAATGCCAATTAATTATGTAATAAAATGACATTGAACTTAAAATCAATTGCTTGCAGCAGTCTTAATTACAGACAACATATATAAGGATTTAAATCATTTTTGTCATTTTACTTCTGATTGCTTTCCTTTACTAGTTTTGTTCAAATAAAATTTATATCCCTAATATATCATTTAATGTAATATTCTGTTTATAAACATATTACATTGAAATCCATTTATTGATAATTTATGATAAACCCATAATGATATTAATCAAAAAAATATTTAAAGGCACAATATTTAAGGAATGAAATAATAATAACTAAATTATCTACATCAAAAGTTAGAAATATTCTAGTGGGTAGTATTAAACAAAAAATTGCATTATATCCAAATATAAATAAATTGTTAGAATTTTTAACTCATAAAATAGGTTTTATTTGGTCAGTTAGGATCATTTATTTCAAATATTTAAAATTAAATTTTAGCACGGATTCTTTCAATATTAGTCATTAACTTCAGAAGTTAGAATTAATTTCTACTTACTTTAAAATCTTTGTGAACAAATATTGAATATATAATTACTAATAAATTTATGTTTTTTTAAACTATCTGTAGGCACTGAAGCGATAAACTTTAAAAATGTTGTTTAAATCAATGCACTAAATACTGTGTCAGATAGCAAGTATAAAAAATCATTTTTGTTTATTAGGATGACAAAGATGTTGGAAAATAATATAAATAATGTTTGGAAAGGTTGTGAGTGCAATGTTTACATGTAGTTTGAAGTGTTTATATATATATATATATATATATATAAATATATATATATCTATATATATATATATATATATATATATATATATATATATATATATCAAGCTTAGTAAAATTATTGACATTTGCATCTTCATTATAATTTGAAACTGTTGGGTTGTTTGATAATTTTATGTTTATCAACATTTGAAATAGAAACTATAATAAACAAAAAATGAGTACAAAATATAAATTTATTTATATTTTTATGGCAATGAGCTTTATAATATATTATATGTGGCTTCATTAAGTAAGCATTCATATGTGATATAGGTTAAATATCATAATTTTTAATATGATATAATTTAAAGACAAAAAGTCATAATTTCATATCCTTGGTTTCTAGATTTACAGTATGCTAATTAAAAAAAAATGTATAAATTATTTCTAATATTTTAAATGCAATATGTAAAAATTTTAATTATTAACTAATATTTAAAAAATATGCAAGTGTTTAATTAGAAATAGCAAAAAAAAAAAATCAGCATTTTTTATTTTGAATGATTAACTTGAGAATATAAATCAACATAAATATATTTAAACATATAAGTAAAGAAAAACTTGAATGAAGAGATCCTCTGAGATTCGTGTATGCTGCTGAATTTAACAAAATATATGATAAGTAGGTATCAATATATATAAGGATGCTTTTGGGTAACATTTATTAAATATAAATAATACATGAACACTCCATTATTATAGAATAAAAATAATGAAAAAATACTATTTTAAAAAATTTCTACATTTTTTTTCAATTTTTGGATGTGATAATTTTGAATTTTCTATTATGAATAAATATTTTTGGTGTATTGATCATATAAAATAAATGAACAGCTACACCCTTCATAAAAAAAAATTGGTGAACTTATGGAACAGTCACATAATCTGTGTTTATATCATAAAGATATTATGAAAACATTCTAAGAAAATGCAATTACACAACTCACAAAAATAAATACACTCCTTTTTAACTTTATTTATAGTTATATATTATATTATAGATTTATACATTAATTTTTTATTTTATTTTTGACATTCATTTTGTTACCAAGAAGAGAGAAAACAAATATTTGAAACTTTTATTTCATTTGAAAATACTACAAAATATATATATTTTTATACTTTCTATTTTAACATTGAAAAATATAATTTTTGAAAACATAATAAAAATTACATTTACTTTTACAAATTTATTAAAATTGGACCTGAATGTCCATTTTCAAAAGCACAGGACATTGTTTGACATAAATAGATGCAAAAAGAGTGAAAGTTAGATTTTTTTTTTTTTTAAATTTATGTTATCCAATATGGATAATAAAAATAACAAAAATATATAAAACTATTAAAACAAATACCTAAAAAAATAACTGTTTATATGATTGATGTGTTCATGTAGTCATTTCTAGTAAAAAAGTGTGAACATTGTTCAATAATAATATGATATAAGATAACTTCTTTTTAAATGATTTGTCTGCCATTCAACATCAGACAATACCAATTAATTATAAAACGATTTTACAAATTTAGCAGTGAATACTTGAAAAATGCTTGGTAGGTGCTTCTGTGTATATATTTTATAGAATATTTTATAACATCAGATTTTCATTGGTTTTGACTTTTGAAGTGAATAATTAATACAATATTTCTTAAAAAGTATTTATAATGAACTTGAACATGTGCTTATGGGAGAGAGATGCTATTTGTATTATAAAGGTATTTTAAAGATGTTCTAAAATAATGACATTTTGATTGCTTTCATCAGGAAGGGGTATGATTGAGGATAGAATACAATGGAGAAACACAATTAGACAAGGTGTTAAAATCTTCCAGGAAGAAAAGTTTGCTGCAGAAGTTAAAAAGACAACATCACAAAATATCTAATCAACAGAATAATCGATCAGCATGCTCTATATGTGAACATATTTGTGATTCGCAGAGACCACAAAAGTTGTCTCTAGTATATTATTATTATTGTTTTTATTTTCTTTACTTCTTTGTTTTTTGGAATTGAAATAGGGATACTTTTATAAGTAATTTCTGTTGATTGTGATGACATATGAGTACATAAATAATTTTAATCAATTTATTTGGATGTAGAATACAATTTTTTATTATTATTTTCAAATACATTTTGATTCGTAGGTAATCTAATTTAATTTATTTTTTACTTTTTTTAACAAAATGTCACAAGATGAAGTGAATTATTGAAATTTTAAAATAAATAGTATATATAAATGACTGAATGTATATTATCATTTATATATTCATCCGAAAGCAATCAGTATATCTTAATTAAATCGCTGGTGCGATAATCAGTTTTTTTTATTTATAAATCAGAAATTCTATTTGCAATCAAGTAATTTTTATTTTTCCCTTCATCATTTACTATAACCTTTATGTTTTATTTCATCGTTTATATTTTATTATTTGAGAAAAAAGAGTTCTTAAAATTTAAATGTTTTCCATAATTTAATTGCATGAGATTATATGTGTGTTTATTTTAAAACATTTGACATTTAAGTTAAACATATTGACATAATTTAAATAAAACTATGACATCAATTTTTTTGAAAAGTCGGAGAGGAACCCAAGTGGCTGAAAAAATGATTAGTGTAACCGCTAGAGGCCCATTATATCTATTTATACAACAGAATTCATTTAAACCATTTAAATTTATTTAAGTGTGATTTACATTAAAAATGGAGTTATTTGATAAAAAATATTTTTTCAAAAAAAAAAAAAAAAAGGAAAAAAAAAGGAATAATATTTTTCCTAAAAGAATAATCAAATATTATATTTTTAAAAGTAAAATCTTAATGATTAAAAACATTTTTATTTTATTCTATATATATAATAAGAAAAAATAGTAAATCAGATTTAAATAGGTTAGAGAGCAAGAGTTTCTACAGCATCATTCCATAAAAAACAGAATAAAGAAGAAGACAGTCTTTACCACACTAGTCTGTGAGAGGTTTTATGTTCAGATTTTACTTCATTTTTTTTGGTCAAGTTATCTTTGTAAGTATGAAGTAATAATACTGATATAAAAACGATGATAAAAAGATATTAGACAGTCCAGACATAATTATTACTCTTTTATCATTCGTCTGTAGTGAATTTTGAATTTCAACCAACCAAAAGTACAAATGGGTTATAAAAATGATTTAGGATAATGGATCACATCCAAGTATTGAGAGAAATTATAAAAAGGAAAAGAATATGAGTTGTCATACTTTACATTTGAAGAATATAAAAAAAATATTTCCTATAGTGATTAAAACTTTGAATCATCAAGATATAAACACAGGATATTGTCATAGTCTGAAAAATATTTATCAAAATGCAACAGCAATGATTAGATTACATATTTATGATAAAAAGGGTATTGAACAGGGTGATTCCATATTACAAAACATTTACAACAGTTTTACAAGAAGTATTTTATGATTAAAAATAGAAAGCTAAGAGAATAATATGAAATTGAGATTATTTAAGTCAATTAGATTTTACAAATGATATGGTCATTTTTATAAACAATGCTTCTGAGTTTTAAGAAATATTGAAAGAGTTATCAGATAAAAGTAAGAAAGTAGTACTGAAGATAATTTCTAAAAAGACTAAAGTGATGTTCAATGGATTTTCTCAAAAGAAGAAAATAAAAATGGTTATTGATGAATTAGAAGGAATTAACAACATACAAATACTTAGATCAGATTATTAATACAGATGGAAAAACAATAAATAAAATTAAAATTATAGAATTTGGATGGATTGCTTTTAGTAGAAATAACAGTATTAAAAAGAAATATGCTTTTGTTTGAAAATATTTTTAATAAATGTGTTTTACTAGTTATTGTTTAAAGATATGAGAGTTGGCCATTTAAAAGAAGAGCAATATAGAGACTTCAGACCACTCAACAAAGTATTGGGAGATATAAAGGTTAGGAGTAACAAGAAAGAATCATATAGAATATACGTGGGTGAGGAAACAAACAGTTATTATTGATACCATTGAAAGAATTAAGAGACAAGTGAAATGGGATAGAAATATTTCTAGAAGAGATAATAATAGATGGACATTTGAAATTTTAAACTGGATGTTAAGAGATTGTAAAAGATATAGAAAAAAACCATGTGTGAGAGAAATGGATGAAATAAGGAAATTTACTAATGTGATATGGAGAAGTTAAGTAAGCATCAGAAAAAGTTTTAAACTTGGAGAAATCCCCTTCCTGCAGTGGATTAATAATGATTAAAATGAAGATAAGTATGATGATATACAAATAGGTTGAAATTAAACCAATAGATGATTAACTAAGTTGAATATAAATAGCAGCTATTGAACAAAAAATAACAATCACAGAAATTTGTAGTTACTTAAAAACATTTCCATTTTTAGTTCATTCCAGATTCAAATCTTATACCACTAGCATATTAAGTAAATGTGTCAATATATAAATCCAACATTGTTCACAAACACATTAAATATATTCTCAAAAAAAATTCACAATTGTTTTTATTTCTTATTGAGTAATTCAGTATCCATCATTAAGTATACTTTTTCTAAGTTGCAACAAGAAGATCCTATGTGTCAGATTTGTAAAATTTCATGATATATTTTTGGATATTATTTTCCATTAATAGAAAGTATGTCTACAATAAAAAAACAGGTTTACTAAGCCTTTACTAACTATTCTATATTAAAAATGACATGAATTTTTAAAGAGATACAAGCTATTATTGAATTATTTCTCTATAGCTAAATAAAATGTTCAAAATTTTAATTATTTTATTACTGGAAGGACATATTCTTAACAATGTTTATAATAACAATATTTATCTTCATAGGTTTTATAAAACACAAGCTAGAAACTAGTCTGGGGATATTGTATGAGTAGGTACTAGATAGGGATTTTATTTACAAACCTTCTTGCATCCATTGACAACTCTGGATTGCACTGAATGATACTATTGTATGGAGAGTTTTGCCTCTGTGAAGTTTTATAAGACTAGACAGAAATTTGTAAAATAAAATCATTATATAATCATCAGTTTTGTTTTTTACTTTTATATACACAATAAATTTATTAAACGCACATTGATTATGTAAGTAATATTTACCGAGGCTGTAACCTCAAGAATATGCATGTAAAATGTGATAGTAGGGACCTGTACAGGTGTTAACCACAAGTTTACACCCCTCTTTTCTTCAATAGCATAAGCTTGTGGTTAAACACCTGTAGAGGTCCCTACTATCACATTTTACACGCCTATTCTCAAGGTTACAGCCTTGGTAAATACACAATAAAATAAAATTAGCTATGTAAATGACATAATTTAAAGTTCTATATTATAGAGTAATAAATAGCCCAAAAAATAAAATAAAAGGAATATTCTTAATAGAAATACAGTAATGACATCTATCTTCAAAGGCTTTTTTTAGAATTAAATAAAAAGTAACAAATCTTATTTAATCTATACTGAAAGTGACATGAATAATTAGGACTTTACTAAAAATACATTTGAAATTAGTTTTAAATTAACTTTATTAAGTTTACTATATACATGGAAGTTATTTACAAGTCTTATTGAAACAAAAAAAATCCAGCAAAATGATATATGTTCATATAATTGAGCAATACTCAATATATAACTAATGCATATTAATTAATATATTCAATAGCCAAGTCACTAGAATGTTGTTAATGAGATTGGATTCCATGTAATTGAAAAATATTAGTTAGTGCATGAGTTTAATCTCTGGTCTTAATTTTATTTAATATTTTTAGAAAGAGTGATTTACTATTGAGAGATGTGGGATTAAAGTTTACATAGCATAGCATCTTATAAACGAGAGTGTAGAAATAATGAATGTAGTAATTCTTATATTGGGAAAAGGACCACTTTGTATATTTTTTATGTGAGTTATTTTCCTCTGGAATTTGTTGTGCTATTTTTAGAATGTTTTTATCTAAAGTTTTTACTGTCCCAAATTTTAGAAATTTATATCTTTTTTCATCAGTATCAGACATATTGTCATTTAGTGGGTTATCTGTTGAGTATTCAGTATCTGATTCAGTTATATATCTTTTTAAGTAACAATATTGATGGAATGATTTTCCATTGGTGTGTTTAGTAATGTTATTACTTCAAATGATGTGGAACTGTTTAGGTTATGTTCAATGTGGCTATCCTTATTCAACAGTGAATTATCTGGGGATGTTGTGTCTGAGATTATTTGTAACTCTTTCATATTGTGTGACATTATATTTTTAGAGCATCGATGGATTTTTGTATTTTGAAACCACACTCCAAATAAATGTGATTTGGACATAATTTGATAAAATATTTCCTGGATTTGCAAAAGAAACATTGTGGAGGAATGGCTTTAAATGTGATGATAAGAGAACTATCTATGGAGTGTAGTGTGGGTAGATTATGAGGAAGAATTTTTTTTTATTCAGTACAATGTCAAATGTAGCAGTATTAGTTAGGATAGGGACTGTGGCCTTTTTCAAGTAAATATTTAAAGTTACTGATTTTTCTATAATTGGTTAGTAAAGATTTAAATCATGATTTGTGAAATTAATTTGTTATTTAGGAAATGAAAATTTCTTTGGAAAATTTGTTTCTGTTCCCTATTATTAAACTCTAAATGTATAAAAGATCTATTAGGAAGTGCCAAAATTTTATAAAACAACCTCCACAAATATTTTTCTGCTATATATTCATGAAATTCGTTCATCGGGAATTTCTTTAATGTGGTATTAATATCCGTCACCACTAATATTAACGTTTTATTATTTTTGAAATGACTTTAAGAAAGTATTTGATACCGATGCATCGAATTTCTCATTGACTAATACAAATTGTCTTTATTAAGATTATCTTTTTCATTAATATTTTGTTCAGGAATTCAGAAATTGTTACCAACAAAATTGTAAATTTCTGAAAGGTTTTCATTTGTAATATTATTTTTTCAGCTTTATTTTCATCATGAACACATACAATATTTTCATAAGAAATTTTACTACGTATAAAATTATTACAATCCGTTTCAGTATTAAAGGAATTTATCTCCATATCATTTTTAAAAATGTTTTATTATTATTATTTGCTTCGATTTCCGCTTTAGATTTACATTGATAGTAGGCATAAAGCTAGAAAGTTCTAGCACAATAGTATATTAGATCGAAAAAAACTGTACTTTCAACTTATCTGATACAGTAATTTTTATTTTTATTTAAGATTATGGTTTTATATATAAAAATGGCAGGTTTTAGAATAAACAAGTACATTTGAAATTATATATATTTCTTTTCAAATAACTCAATTATTAATAGAATCATACATTTAAAAAATGTTTTTTTATAAATTCAGCCATATATTTATTACATGTAAATCCATCACGTGTTCCATAATATTATATATAAAGAAAGCAATAAGAAATCATTTGTTTATATAATGTATAATTTAGCTAATATTAAAATAGTTAAAATAATTTTTAAAAAATAAATATAGTACTCTATGTTGGGAGAGTCTCTTATATATATATATATATATATATATATATTCCTAACTATATATATATATATATATATATATATAGTTAGGCAACTCATTGATTTATAAGAGTAGAGATATAAAGCATAATAAAGAAAAGTAAGTTATTTATTCAGTTTAGAATATGAAGTTGAAAGGAAAATTCATATTCTCTCCTTTAAATGAAATAAGATATATGATAATATCATCTTATAAATTTGCCTATAAAATTAGAAACCTGAAAATAGATGCCAACAATAAAATACCCTCTTTAGACATGAAATAATTTTTTGGATTGGTTCTTCATGCTGAATTAATAGAAGTGATAGGTGAAATATTGTAACAGGCTAACTACAATATTCATAAAACACTCTTTACAATGGAAACACTAAAATGGATTAGTGATGGGATTATAGCAACCTATTTCTATCTAAAATTGAAAAATTAATTATTCTAAAATTCAAATTACTGCCAAAAAATTTATTTTCAAAATATGTGCACAACACTCTACTCTGTGCATATGAAGAAATTATAACTCAAATTCAGCACGAATTAGCATAAAAAGCTTTCTTAATTTGGACAATTGAAAAAGAAAATGGAAATCAAAGTATAAAATTTCAAAATTTAAATAATCAAAGGCATACTAATATTTGAACTACAGAATAGCTCTAAAGCCTATGAATGTTAGAGAAATCATTCATCCTAGATCTCTTATTCCCATGGTTCATAAATGTGCAGGTCTGAAAGATTTTCTCCACAGAAATGTAAAATTAGGCATATTTAAAGAAGATTGGAGAAACAATATAGATACATACACCAAAGATCTAAAAATACAGGGTATAATTTCAAAAAAATTGATGCCACAATAAAAAAATTCTACAACAAAATCAGGAACCTGACACAATATTGCTTCAATGAGAAAAAATGGACTAGGATCCCTTTTGTGTCAAGAATTGCACAGAAATTAAGAAACATATGTGCAGATAAATATAACATAGGTTTCCAGTTATCTTCTTTATTAACAAACTGTTAAACAATTCTAAGCATAATATAATCAAGGAGGTTGCACAATAAGAAGTCTATAAAATCAAGTGCAAAAATACTAATTGTTCATATTCATATTATGGTAAAACAAGCAAACATTCTCAACTACTTATATAACAGGGCAAAAAGAAGAAGCAAATATTCTTCAATATTCTTAGAGCATGAGCTGCAGTTAGGTCATCATTTGATCTCTCTAAAGCAGATATTGTATGAACTGAGAGAGTTGACAAAAAAAGTTTAAAGAAGCATGTACTATAGTCAAAACAAGTATGCATTAAATAAAAAAAACTAGCATCCCTTTATCTAAAAAATAGCTTTTCTAACAACATTTACATAGATTTGGATTAAAAAACAATACACTTAATTTTATGCAAATTTGACAAATAATAAATAAATACAGATATTAAATTTTAGCCAAAATAATTCATAAAGCTATGATTATGATATTGGGAGTATTGAAAGTGCTTCACTAGAATAAGGAGATTTTAAACAATGAAAGCCTTTTCTGTTTAAATGTTTAAATATTTATTAATTTATTACAATTAATACAGAATAAAGGTAAAACTATCATTTACAAAATAAAATAAGATATATAAATAGAAAGTAAAATAAGGAAAATCAAAAAGAATTAGAAATATTAAGGCAGGGGAAATGAAATTTAATTTCTTGTCCCCTCATAAACAGATCCGGATGAATTTATAAGAAAATATAGCAAAGATAATAGTAAGTGCTGTGTCAGTATTATTTACAGCTTTTAAAAACAAACAGAGTCATTAATTTGGATGATCTTGTAGTAATTGAGCACATCTAATTAATTTCTAAAATAAAAAAGGCTTAATTATATTGTAATTAATTTTGTTGTTATGATAACATAAATTTTATTTTAATCTTTAATTGTAAATAAAAAAAATATTATAGAAAGTTAATATTAGTTTTATATTATAAGTTGAATTATTTTCTTTATTTTATTAAGGATGGGAATATGTGACATGCAAATCAATCACATGTTCATCCATAATATTGCAAATAAAGAAAACAATAAAGAATCATTTGTTTATATAATGTTTAATTTAGTTAATATTAAAATAATTAAGATAATTTTACATATTAAGTACAAATAGGTTCAAAATTAGAATGAATGCAAGAATGAATGGAAGTGTAAATAAAGTATTAAAAAAAATTAAAAATTATATGCATCTGAATTTTCATATTTATTTTATTTAAATAAAATAGAAATGATTATTTTATCATATTGAATAATAAAGTTTATTTTCATTCTATAAAAGAAAGAATCTCACAGCTAAGTTTTGTAGAACAAAAAAAAAAACATTGTTTAATAACAAAAAAAGTTTTTTATTTTGAAGAGATCAATATTTTTACATAGATAAGTTAATGTTTTATAAATTTATTGTTCAAATAATAATGATCCGTGAGTTGATTTTGCAAAGAAAGAACATTGATCCTTCTTAATGTATATCTGCAAAATCATGATGAATGGAATAAATAACAATACAAAAATCATTTCTTTAATGTGTGCTAAAAGTATGCTAAGAGATATTTGAATATATTAGTAAAAAAAAAACCCAATGAAGTCAAAAATAGTTGGATATCATCTAGGAATAATTATATGATCTGAAAGTGGAATTATAGTTAGAGATAGTGAATACTAACTACTCTGACGTTTATGTAAACAAAACATACGCTTGATGGGCGTTTTTGGTAGAACGCCATCAAGCGTTAGCAAGTTTTTTAACTTGCATTTTTGTTTATCATATATATATATATATATCATTATTATTATCATTAAAATTCTACAGAGTGCATAAAAAAAGAAAACTTAACTGAAAGAATGAAAAAAGATGGCTGGATTAACAAATGTGATACAATAAAATAAAATTTTGAAATTTGGATTTTTTTTAGCTATCAATTTAAAAATAAGTTATCTATTGGAAATGCTTTTCTCTTTCAAAATTTAAAATAATAACATATTTTACTTATCAGTTTATTCAATACAAAGTTAATAATTAGATCAAGTAGTTAAGAGTTAAATTAATGAATATAAATAAATTTAATCAAATAATCTAAAGGATGTATATAATATTTAAATTTTTTTAACATATATAATTGATTTTATAGAGAAGCTTTACTTGATCTAAAGAGATATATAATTAAAAAAATACTTTCATTTATGATATATTTATGTATGAATGTTAGTGTGAAGGATGTTATGTTACTCACCAATTATTGTGATTATAAAATATATATATTAAGATATTATTTAAATGTAGATAAAATTTTTAGAAATTGCAATAAAATCAAAATGGATCATAATATAATGGATTTTTGAATTCTATGATGGTTAATATAATTTTTTTATAACATTAATAAATTTGTATATTATTATTATTGTTGTTGTTGTTATTATTATTATTATTATTATTATTATTATTGAGTTGTCATCGATTAGTCGCTAAAAGTCGCCCAAGGGTGTTCTACCTAGTTAAAAGCACATTAAAATGCCATTTACTAGGCATACCTATTAATAGGCCTACATATATATGCTGTCAATAATATTATACTCCACAACCATTATCTTTCACAAAAAAAAGTCACTCTTTGACATCTTCAATAGGCTTAGCAGTTGCTATGAAACTTTCGCAATTTACATTTCCAGTATTTGTTTTCTTTTGGGATTCTAGAATTGTAGTGTAAGTATTTGTGCAAATGTTTATTTTAAATTTTTTTAACTCATTTCAATGGATGTGGTATTTGTTATTTTAAATTTTAACATTGCAAACAACAATCACTAGAGACATGTTCAATTGTCAAAATTTGGGGAAGGGTGTTTTTAACCAGCTCTCTCGTGAAATACGTCACTCGCGAGATTTTAGAGTCTAGATTTAGAAAATGGCCGTGAGTTTGATCAACATTTTCATCATGAAAGTGTTCCACCTGTTATTAAATTAAAATCTTTTGAATGTGATTATTGTAATTGTATGCAATATATATATTTTGTGTTTGTTTGTGAAAAAAATTTTGTCAGTCCAAAAAATTTGTTACTATTATTTTTTGAAATATTGACGAGTGAAATGGTTTTTGTTTGTTCACTAAATAAATGTTTCATCTAAGTTAGAACAAATGTAACATCATTTTCGGGTTTCTAGCTAATTAAAAAATTGATCGATATAGTTCAAAAACGGAGGGGGGGGTCAAATTACAAGCAGATTATTTTTTTTAAAACAAATCAAACATTACTTTTATTCCAAACAAATACAATTAAAAACAGATTTCCATAAAATGGTTTTTTTTTGTTTTGGTTAAAAAATATCAAATTAAAAACACATTTTAAAAAAAGAAAAATTTATTTTTACTTAAAAGAAATGAAAGTAAAAACAGCTTTTTTTTGTAAAAAAAAAAAAAAAGATTTACTTTTATTTAAAACAGAAAAAAAAAGTTGTAATCAATTGCAGGCCCATAAGAAAATGATAGATTGAATCATGCGCACGGTAGTAGAAAATGTTATATTGAATCCTAAAATGAAAAAACATATTTAACAAAAAAAAAAGCTTTATTTTTATTTTAATTAAAATAAAGAGGTTATATAGAATTATGCTAGAATATGTTAGAAGAATGAATCACTCCTTTTTTTTTTATGCCACAATATGTTAGATTGAAACATGTGCCAGGGAATGTTGTATTGAATCGTTTTTGTTTAGCAATAGCGCCATCAAGTGAGATATGGTGGCTATTTGACGATAACCTTCTTTTTCTTCTTCTTCTTATTATTATTATTATTATTATTATTATTGTTGTTGTTGTTGTTATTATTATTATTATTATTATTATTATTATTATTATTATTATTAAGAAGTGCATTAATTGATTCTCTTTTATGAAGTATTGATTCATCTATTTCTCAATTTACATATCTATTAAATTATAGATATCTGGTTCATATATATTTACTGAATGAAATATTTATTGATTTATACATTATTTGGCACCTTATAAATATATGGATCTTTAGTAATCCTGATTTATATAAATTTACTTACAGGTAAAATATTATAATAAAGTTATAGTCTTATATATTGGATTTCCATTATTAAGATCTTATGTATAATTTATTATCCAATGCATGACTTAATAATAATATATGTGCAAAAAAAGTCCTTCCTTAATTTCTGGCATCACATAGATATATCAATTACATTTTCGATTGCATAATATGAAGCATGAATAAAATTATTTACTTGCAATAGATAAAAATATTTTCAGACACCATATGATGGGGAAATTATAATAGTAATGTATAACAATAATATTTATTGTTATATTTTGCAACCAAATTATGGGACCAACAAACTATGCTATTTTGAGTTATATATATGTTCTGTCATATTTTGTTCATCCAACTGGAGCTTGATCTAAACCTTTTACTTAATATTGTCTGTTACTATATATATATATATGCAAAACCATAAAACAATACAATACTAGATTAAATTTTAAAAATTTTACCAAAATCCTTACACAACCCTGGTTTCATCTACTACAAATAGACCTTCTCAAGTGAAAATCAATCTAAAGGAAAACATATATATATATATATATATATATATATACAAACAAACCTTCCCATAATTCACTACAAATTCCACCTTCCCTTAATATCAAAAGAAGTCTTCATAAGATTGATAGCCTCAGAATCAAGGAGTTTTATCATCAAAGTCTCCTTTATTCTTCTTTTCAACTCATTCTTTTCATAAAAAATAACCGAAGCATTGTTAAACAATATTCTATGACCTTTATTCAATTCATGAATATATAAAGCTGAGTTAAGATACCTATGTTTAACCCTACTTATATGAACTTTAACCCTTTCATTAAGGCTAAATTTACTCTGACCTACATAAAATTTACCACAACTACATGGAATTTTATAAACAATACCAGGAATAGACCTACTATCAATAGACTGCTTAGAACCATTAAGTAATGAATTCAAATCAGAACCTTTCCTCCATGCAACCTTCATTCCACCTAACAAATGACTATTCCTATAAACCAAATTATAAATTGATGCTTTAAATGGTAAAGACATATAATCATCATCCTTACCAACAAAATTCTTATCATCCAAATCATGACTATAAACATTATTATTAAATACCACTTTTTTTAATAAAATCATGATTATAACCCAATTCTACATATTCAGCAGCAAGGTTGCATGGAGGAAAGGTTCTGATTTGAATTCATTACTTAATGGTTCTAAGCAGTCTATTGATAGTAGGTCTATTCCTGGTATTGTTTATAAAATTCCATGTAGTTGTGGTAAGTTTTATGTAGGTCAGAGTAAATTTAGCCTTAATAAAAGGGTTAAGGTTCATATAAGTAGGGTTAAACATAGGTATCTTAACTCAGCTTTATATATTCATAAATTGAATACAGGTCATAGAATATTGTTTAACAATGCTTCGGTTATTTTTTATGAAAAGAATGAGTTGAAAAGAAGAATAAAGGAGACTTTGATGATAAAACTCCTTGATTTTGAGGCTATCAATCTTATGAAGACTTCTTTTGATATTAAGGGGAGGTGGAATTTGTAGTGAATTATGAGAAGGTTTGTTTGTATATATATATATATATATATATATACAAGGAAAACATATAAATATATATATATATATATATATATATATATATATATTTATATGTTTTCCTTTAGATTGATTTTCACTTGAGAAGGTCTATTTGTAGTAGATGAAACCACATGGTTGTGTAAGGATTTTGGTGAAATTTTTAAAATTTAATCTAGTATTGTATTGTTTTATGGTTTTGCATTTTTATTTTTGCTAGTATAGTGTTAGACAGTTTTGGTTTTCTATTTAGGTATACTATTTAATATTTTGAATAGTGATATATGGTTTTGTGAATTTCATATTTTATTTGTTTTGTGTA
Source organism: Epiperipatus broadwayi (assembly GCA_028023455.1). Taxonomy (NCBI): domain Eukaryota; kingdom Metazoa; phylum Onychophora; class Udeonychophora; order Euonychophora; family Peripatidae; genus Epiperipatus; species Epiperipatus broadwayi. Next base: position 29,116 of record JAQFVV010007662.1, read on the forward strand.
TTTGTATTACTAATTTTATTATTTTTGTGCTTTTGTTTAGTATTAATTATTTGTTTGTATTTGCATAGTTATTAATTTTCTTTCAGTATGTGGCAGTTTTTATAAGTTAATTATAGTGTTAGGCAGTTTTGGTTTCCTAATTAGGTATACTATTTAATATTTTGAATAGGGTTTTATAGTTTAATGAATTTCATATTTTATTTGCTTTGTTTTGTGTATTTGTATTATTTGTTTATTATTATTTATTCGTTTGTATTTGTATAGTTATGTTTATTATTATTTATGTGGCAGGTTTTGTATAATAATTTTTCTTGTGTAGAAATTTTAGAAATAAAAAAGTTGATTAATATGTCTAATAGAATTGAATCTTTAAAAGCTCAGGTTAATTTTCTTAAGTCTTGTAGGTTTTGCAATGTGTTTCCTAATTCGTGTAATATTAAATTGGATAGGAAACTGGTTTTATTTTCTAATTGCGATTTTATTCTAAATTTTAAAAGATTTATTCTTAAACAATTTATTATGCAGATTATGAGTAGTTTATCTAATTTAATTGATAGTTATAAAATGTTTAGAAGAAAGTTGGATTTTAGAAGGAATTTTAATTATTCTGTTTTAAATTCTTTTTTAAAGTGGTTTAGGAGTAAGTGTGAAATCACTTATAATAATAAGTATTTCATGAAATTTAAATGGTTGATTGGAAAGGCTGAAAATAAAAGTTTTGTGAAAGGAAAAGAGTTTAGATTTGGGTTTTATAAAAATAGGCCTGATGCTTCATCTGTTTTAAATTTGTCAAATTATGTTTTGAATGTATCTGATTTGGCTATTTTAGCTAAGGGTCCTGGCTTTGTTCCATTTGCTAATAAAAATTTAGTTTTTGATTTTGTTTCTGCCATTGAAAGTAATAGTAATATTTCTGATGAAAATAAAATGTCTTTACAGGTTATTTTGAATAGTCAATTACTTAAAAGAGAAAAATTTGTTTTTGCCCCTAAGGAAATTAGTTTTGTTAAAAAAAGATTGAAAGCCAATGATGTAGTATTGTTAAAAGAAGATAAAGGTGGCCGGTTTGTATTGTTAAATAATATTGATTTTAAAAGTAAAGTTTCTTTAGAATTAAATAATGGAAAATATGCTATTTTAGATTCTGATCCTGGTAAAAAAATAAAATCTAAATTAATTAAGATTATGAAAGTTATGGAAAATAAAAAGATTTTTGATAGAGCTACTTATTTAAATTGTTACCCTAGTGATTTTGTGGCTCCAAAGGTTTTCTTTAATTTGAAGTCTCATAAAGATAATTTTCCTTTGAGATGTATTTTTGATTTTACAGGAGGAATTGTTGATAAAATATCAAAATTTATTATAAGATATTTTAAGGATTATATAAAATTGGGTCAATTTTGTGTTTCTTCTTCTTTTGAGGCTTTTAAGAAAATAAATGGTTTTGTTTTGGATGATGATTGTGTTTTTGGTAGTTTAGACATTGAAAATATGTATCAATCGGTTAATAGATTAAAAAGTATTGATGTTTTTCTTTCAATTTTAAAAAAAATTAGAATGTTTTTCTGCAGATAAGATTAAGGTTTTTCATGATTTGCTTTTGCTGTTAGAGGATTCAATGTATTTTGTGTCTAATGATGTGTTTTATAAGATTAGAGAAGGTTGGGTTATTGGTTATGCCATTTCTCCATTGATGTGTGCTGTCTATATTGATTATTTGGAGTGTAGTATTATTAATATGTTTTCATGTTCTATTAAATTATTTGTTAGGTATGTTGATGATTGTTTGTTTGTTATTCAGAAAGAGAAATTAGAAGAGTTTTTATGTGCATTGAATGGTTTTGATTCTAGTATTAAGTTTACAATTGAGGGGGGTGGTTTTGATTTTGTAAAATTAAAGTTTTTAGATTTAAATGTTGAGAAGGTTAATGATGTTTTGTTTTGTAGTCATTTTATAAAACCTAAAAATTTGAGAAATATGATTAGGCCTGATAGTTATCAGCCTTTTATACATAAAAAAATGTCTTTGTTGAATTTTTGTTGTCGGAATAGAAGGCTTAATAATTTTAATAATGATGCTGATATTCAAAGAAGTCAATTTGCTGCTGAATATGTAGAATTGGGTTATAATCATGATTTTATTAAAAAAGTGGTATTTAATAATAATGTTTATAGTCGTGATTTGGATGATAAGAATTTTGTTGGTAAGGATGATGATTATATGTCTTTACCATTTAAAGCATCAATTTATAATTTGGTTTATAGGAATAGTCATTTGTTAGGTGGAATGAAGGTTGCATGGAGGAAAGGTTCTGATTTGAATTCATTACTTAATGGTTCAAAGCAGTCTATTGATAGTAGGTCTATTCCTGGTATTGTTTATAAAATTCCATGTAGTTGTGGTAAATTTTATGTAGGTCAGAGTAAATTTAGCCTTAATGAAAGGGTTAAGGTTCATATAAGTAGGGTTAAACATAGGTATCTTAACTCAGCTTTATATATTCATGAATTGAATAAAGGTCATAGAATATTGTTTAACAATGCTTCGGCTATTTTTTATGAAAAGAATGAGTTGAAAAGAAGAATAAAGGAGACTTTGATGATAAAACTCCTTGATTCTGAGGCTATCAATCTTATGAAGACTTCTTTTGATATTAAGGGAAGGTGGAATTTGTAGTGAATTATGGGAAGGTTTGTTTGTATAAATATATATATATATAAAATACATATATATACAAACAAACATATACCAATATATATATATATATATATATATATGTGTGTGTGTGTGTGTTTTCCTTTAGATTGATTTTCACTTGAGAAGGTCTATTTGTAGTAGATGAAACCATGGTTGTGTAAGGATTTTGGTAAAATTTTTAAAATTTAATCTAGTATTGTATTGTTTTATGGTTTTGCATTTTTATTTTTGCTAGTATAGTGTTAGACAGTTTTGGTTATATATATATATATTAATTATTTTTAATGTTTTCACAGTTGTATGATGTAGATAAAATGATATTTTTGGGAATAAACCATGTATTATTTTGCATTACAATTCAATATTTTGATGCATTAGCAATCACCATTATCAACGTTAACTTTTGAAAAAAAATTGTTAGATCTCAAACAATAACATGACTCATTGTGAGATGAGAAATGAGAATCAACTTGAAGTAGTTCAGCATTCACAATATGAAGCTTATCAAAATGTTTATTTCCCTCAATTTTTTCATCTATTAATTTTAAGTTAATATTAGATAAAATGAGAGGTTTCCACATAGCTGGAATAGATTGTGCTTCAGCAGCCCTATTTAAAGCAGTAGGTCTTTTTAATAATTCAATTGACTCTCTCCTGGTTCTTAAATCATATCTTTCCAAATTAGCAAGTATTTTTGTATTGTCAAAATCAGGTTGTGACCAATTTCTAAAAAATGGGAAGTAAAAACTGATGTGTTAATTTTTTGATTTAAAACATATCTATGTTCTTTAATTCTGACATTTATTTGTCTATTAGACTGACCCACATAGATTCTTGAGCTCTGCAAACATGGAATTTTATAAACACCTTGGTGTTCCAAAAATATTCTGTCTTTAGGTTTATATTAAAAGAAGTCTTACATGTGTGTACGTGTGTGTGGAAGATGATGATCTAAACCATTTGATTAGCACTACTTCAGTGTGTAATACATATATTGAGGATCATTTACTTTTTCACATGTGTGTGGTAATGTGTATCAGTTATATGGGATAGAGTGGATGATTTGAGGAAGCTTGAAAGTTTGTGTTGAAATTCCATTATTACATCTAGACTCCAGTTACAGAAAATATATTATTGTATTTAATATATGAAAAATTCATCCTGTATCATGCCCATTCCTCCTGAGTATTTGAATGGACAAGGTCCTATATATGAGAGGGTTAGGGTGACAAATTTAACAAAAACATGACAATAATATTGGCATTAACAAGGCCATTCCATCATCAAATTTTCAATGGTATAGATGGCTAAAGAGTTAGAACTTGGAATAGATTGGAAACCTGTCCATTAAAGGGTGAAGATTTGCTATCTTAATATAAACTGCACACTGATAATATAGATGTGTGGGAGATGATGATCTGGACCAACTGATGAGTGCTGGCTTAGCACAATATATATATATATATATATATATATATATATATATATATATATATATATATATATATATATATATATATATATATATATATATATATATTGGAGACCATTTATCTTTTTCACATGTGTCTGGTCATATGTATTAGTTGTATGAGATAGAGTGGATGGCTGAAGATAGTTTGAAAGTCTGTGTTCAAATTCCCTATATTATTTAAATAATAAGTGTAATAATATTCCAGGCTAAATGAGTTTGTAAATAATCATTAAAAACCAATCAACACATAGACAATCCCAATATCAATATCAATCAACAATTTGAAACTATCAAGAAAACCTCTTTTTAACATTGTTGATTATGATTGATAAGGGGATTGTCTATGTGTTGTCTGATTTTTAATGATATATTATATTAGTATTATTTAATAAATTATTCAAAAGTAATATCCCTTTTCAAAGCAATTTTCTTATTTCCAAAAAATTACTGTTTAATATCCAATTGTATAAGAAGACAATTTAAATGGCAATGAAATGAAATCATATTTTTATTTTTCCTTTACATTATTTATAAATATTATTACTATTAAATAAAATACTTTTAACAAATTTATCAGAGAAGCCAATACTCAAATAATCTTTATAATAATCAAACTTTTTGAAAGAAAGCTATCTCATTAGAATTATTTAATCTCTTATTTCTACAACAATAATTTCTTAAATCACCTAGTTATAAGATGCAGATTGTTAGTTATTAAGTTTAACTATAGAACTTAAATAGTCAAAAATAAGAGTCATAGATCACATGACTCTATCTCTTAAGGTTGTAAGTTATAAACAATGAGTATTGCCAATTCCTCTACAAGCTTTATGATAAATGCTTAGCCAGAGACAGCACTTAAAATATCTCTGTCAAGAACCCCTCCCCAAACTCCTGACCATGGGTTCATGCTTTGGCACTCTTCAGAGAGGTGTCAGGGTAAGTTCAGACACTAGATCTAAAAATACCAACCCAAAGCCAAGCACTTATCTAAAAGTTATCTATTGAGTGGAAAATCTGAAATTTTCAGACATCTACATGTCTTACAACCCAGCTATCCAACTCAAATAGCTATACGGGGCTGATAGATCTTCAGCCATACCAAATATTAGCAGTCTTAGCAATATAAAATTGCATAAGACTTATGGCAGAGACTATAAATAGTCAAAAATAAGAATCATAGATCACATGACCCTATCTCTTCAGCTTGTAAGTTATAAACAATGAGGATTGCCAATTCCTGTACAAGCTCTATGATAAATGCTTAGCCAGAGCTAGCACCTAAAATATCTCTATCATGAACCCCTCCCCAAATCCCTGACCAGGGTTTCATGCTTTGGCATTCCTCAGAGAGGGGTCAGGGTAGGTTCAGACCGTAGATCTAAAAATACCAACCCAAAGCCAAGCACTTATTTTCGATTATTTATAGTCTCTGCCATAAGTCTTATGCAATTTTATATTGCTAAGACTACTAATATATGGTATGGCTGAAGACCTATCAGCCCTGTATAGTTATTTGAGTTGGATAGCTGGGATTGAAGACATGTAGATGTCTGAAAATTTCAGATTTTCCATTCAATAGATAACTTTTAGATAAGTGCTTGGCTTTGGGTTGGTATTTTTAGATCTAGTGTCTGAACCTACCCTGACACCTCTCTGAGGAGTGCCAAAGCACGAAACCATGGTCAGGGGTTTGGAGTTCCTGACAGAGATATTTTAAGTGCTGGCTCTGGCTAAGCATTTATCATATAGCTTGTAGAGGAATTGGAAATCCTCATTGTTTATAACTATAGAACTTAATTGTTTACTCTTAACATAATGCTCACATAGCTAACAATTATTATTTATATTTATAATCACCAATATATCTAAAAATTTTAATATAATAAAATCCAACCCTCCTCCTTCTATAATATATTTTATTAGAAGGATCATAACAATTAATCTCATTTACCACTTCTTTCAATTTATCATTCTAAATTACAAATAAACAATCATCAATATAACTAATGAAGATGAAATTATTATTAATGATTGTTTATATTTAAAATTATTTATTAGTTATGTTGATGGTTGTTTATTTGTAATTGAGAATGATAAATTGAAAGAGTTGGTAAATGATAATTGTTTTGATCCTTCTAATAAAATATATTGTAGAAGGAGGAGGGTTAGGTTTGGTTAAATAAAATTTTTAGATTTACTGGTGATTAAAAATATAAAAAATAATTGTTTGATATGTGGTCATTATGTTAAGAGTAAGGAGTTAAGGTCTAAATTAAACTTGATAGCTATCTCTCTATATATCATAAAATAGCTGCTTAACAAAATTATTGTTATTGAAATATTTAATTATGCTGAGGTACTTTCCTGAAGGTTTGTGATGATGGTGTTCTAGTTGTATTTTTATATTGGACTATTTCCATAATCTAATATGCATATTGAATGTCTTTAAATGAGTATATGGAATTTCTACTGATTGTTGCCTTTCACAGGATAGCTCAGTTGCTTAGAGCATTACCTTAAAAATCCAATAATCAAGAATCTAAGGATCCAGGTTTGAATCCCATGCTTATACTGTCACTAGTTAGACCAACAACATCTGAAGAAGAGGGGAGAATAATACCTCTTGAAACATTGTGCATATACTAGCCTGTTTGATGTGCTATTTCTTACAGTTGAATGTATTGGAATATTTAAATAAAATTAAATGAGTTAGCTTTGTTTCAAAATGTTTGATTTTATAATGATTATTTGAATGTTGGCTACTGTGATAAGTTTGTTAAAAGTATTTTTATGTAATATTTGTAATAATGTAAAGGAGAAAGGAAAATATGCTTTTTTATTTCTTTGCTATTTAAATTGTCTTCTTATAGAATTGTATGTAAAATTGTTTGGAAATTAGAAAATTACTTGGAAAAGAGTGTTACTTTGAATAATTTATTAAATAATATTAATAGTATTTTTAATAGATAGGCCATGTAAGAAGGTATATATAGGTCAGAATAGTTTGAACTTAAATGAAAGATTAAGGGTTCAGGAATTTAGTGTTAAAAATAAATATCTCAGTTCAGTTTTACATATCTATAAAAAAGACACAGACCATAATGGTAATTTTGATGAATCTAAGATTGTTTTCCAATCTGTCTGAGAGTCTCTGAAGACAACTATGATAGTGAAAAATTTCTCTTTTTAACTTTAACACAATACACTAGAGAATTTTACAATAACATTTATTCAGAATTTTGACAATGACATATTTGATAGATAACAGACAGACAAATTAAACCTAATATTACTGAATAACAAATACAATAAATTTGAATACTTCATTTATGAGAGAATTTTTTGCTGCAAAGTTTTTCTGACATTTATACAGAGTAGACACTTAAGTTTTGTTTAGAATCCATTTCCAAGTATGTCTTGTAGCTTTTATAACTTTATTACCATTATAAGACTAATACTCTGACACTTTCCAGTTAATTACTAAACAGTTAATTATTTGCAATATATTTTATAGGTTTTTTTAAAGATCTTAATTTACATAGGTATAGGCATCACTCTATTAGTTTTCTAGACTGAATAAAGAAGTAATCAAGACCAAAACAATTAGTGTGCATTGAAGTAAATTAATTTGATTTATCTAATGTATGAATGTGAAATTGCAGACATTTAAATTCATCCTTTGTTCTAGAAAATCAGCAGTTATCAATAAAATAAATCTTTATATTTAATTGGGGGTCAATATCTTATACAAAAGTAGTTTGATTTATTGTTGATTAAGAGCAGATTCATCTTCATTTGGTGCAATTAATTCTAGGTTTGAATTATTATTTGGACTATACCATGACATATCTATTTTGATCACATGCTCCTCAAATGTTTGGATTGGTGTATCTCAAAGTATCATCCTAATGATGGGGAAAGTGATTTAAATATCTTTTTAATTCCTTCCCATCTTGTAATTTCACTAATATTATTTGCCTCAATGCCACTTTTATTATTCTACCAAGCATCCATTTAAATTTTAAAAGATAGTGTATCCATATATTTTTACCCGTTAGAAATTTTATAAGAGTTTGATTTCTAATTTTCCTAATACTGAGTAGTAATTTAGACAAATGAGTAAAAATGAATGATTGATCAGTAATTCTACCATCATTTTATTTGTTGAAGTGATAGATGTGAAGTGGTGATGGTATGTTGCTTCTACTAAAGCTTCTGTAATGCTTTTAAAATTTTTTTTTTTTTTCAATTCATGTTTTAAATGCTAAACAGCTTTCTCAGCAATACCATTACTCTTGATATGGTAAGGGGGAGGTAAGAATGTGTTTAATTTTTTTAGTGCACATGAGATCTCTAAATTTTTGGGATGTAAAATCTGTTCCATGCATAATAAATATTTTGTTCAATGCTGTTAGGCACAGCCAACATTTGTACTTTTCACAGCTCAGCATGAATAAGTGTCTACCAAAACTAATATAATATAGCCACTCAAAGGACCATCGTGGTTGAGATGGACATGGGTCCAAGAAGCTGTAGACTTCTTCCATGATGAAATTGCTTGGTTAGCAACTTACAGGAATGTTGGCAATTATGGCACAATTTTTATCAAGTTTGCTATGACATCAGTTAAGTTTGGCCATTGTACATATGATCAAGGTAGGGCTTTTATCCTAACAATTCTGGGTGACCTTAATTCTGTCTCTAGGAGGGATGAAAATGTGATCAGTGGCTATATACAACCATTACATATGGAAAATCAATCATCCAAATTCTAGATTGTCTTATCGCCTTCTGGAAACCAGGCTTTTGAGCAGCTGTGACACATCCACTCAGCTCTAGCAGTATGGTTTATACTAAAATCATTGAGTTGATGTAATTTATTTTATTATTATGATTTTTTTCACTGTGTTGTCAGATAGATGAGATCAAGCTTCAACAATTGGAGAGAACATTAATCCAATGTCACATTTTTTGACTTACATGTTCTGGAATTTTTTTCTCTGTGCCTAAAATACTTATTAGATGCTTGATCTGTACAGATTTGAAATCTCCACCCATAAACGTACTAACAAAATTTTTTAATTGTAAAAATAATGACTAAATCTTCTTTTTTGATCTGGCTATAATTTTTTTCTGCTTCACTTACACCTCCAGAGCATTGAAGTAAAACTTAATGATAAAGTAATTTGATCTATTCTAAAATTTTTAACATGAGAAAATTAATGTTAAGACTTACTGTGCATATTCATTAAACTCTTTCATTATTATATTTTCCAGAGTACGTTTATGTGCATTTAACTTTAAACCTGTCAAAATGGGAGAAGTAATTAAGAATGTATCAGATTTAGAAACTTTTATCAAGTTATTATTTCTTTTTAATGTTTTACTTAAATGTACATTTGTTTTTAGCAGAAAGAGGATCTGAGAAGCACAAAACTCGTGAGGAATTTTAAGACATTGATTTTATTACTATGGTGATATCAAACTAGGAGGGAAACGGGTTCTCTTTGTTTTTTTTTTTTTTTAAAAAAAAGAGAAAAATATTTTTTTTTATTTTAATTTTATTATTGATATTTTTTTTGACATAAAATATAGTATTATGTATTACGATTAGCGATAACTGAAATAATTTTTATATGCAACTAATATATAAGATGAAGAGGTATTAATCTATTATTATTTGTTTTTGTTAAAAATGAAGAGTATGCTTAGAGAATGAAGAAAGTATATACGAGTTATAGAATAAAAGTATATGTGAATAATATAATACTTTAACTTTATGTTTTAGTAGATATGAAGTATTAGAAGTTGATTGCAGTAAAATATGTTTTAAAAGAATTTAAAATTTATTATAATAAAGTATATTTAATGAGGGGAATGAAATACTGATAAAATAATAGAATTCTTGAAAATAATAATAAATATACTGCGAAATATAATATTATCTATGAGAGTGAGAAACAGAGGAAATGTTAATGTTGAAAAATAATTCTATCTTGTGAGTTATATTAGAAAAAATATTATATTGACAATGGTCAAGGTAAACTATTTGTTTTGTAACATGATCTCTAATATTGATAGAAGAATATATGATAGGAAAATTGGAAGATTGAATTATATTATTGGACCAGAAATAGTTTATAGTCATAGATGCTGAAGATAAAGTGTAACGGTCAAATATGTACATTTGCGAAACAAAATCTAGAACTCTGATAGATCATCCTAAGGCTGACCAGTTTTACGGTGGTGGAAGCCACGACTCTGGCCTAACCCTAATTCCTCTACTATTTCTCAGAGATTTACTACCTTGCGGATGACACAGTTGAGGCCACAGCAGTATTTCCTTTTTTCACGTGCTGGCAGTAGCACAACAGTAGAACAAAAGTCTGGGAATGGTTCGCGGTCTATTTAGTATAACTATATAGGTATTATGTGGTTCGTATATGATTAGTAAACATTAAAAGATTTTAATAACTAATAATAAAATGATTATTAAATGCTAAATAATTATGAGTCGGTGAGCAAAACTAAAACATAAAGCAAGATTAAATTTAAAATTAATTTAATGAAGTTAAAATATTAAAATAATAATTAAAAACAATATTACAATAAGTAGGTGTCTGATGTCACATGCAGGGGATTAAGGGATGTTTACATTAATTTGGATTGACACACAAGTGCTGGGTTTTAGAAATAATTTTACATAGCTGAGCTTATATGACTTAGTTTACATATATAGATCAAATCACTCGCAGGTGATTATAAATTTCTAGTTACAAATATTAAAGTTTTAAGGTTTATGCACTTCCGGTTTATATATATAGCATCAAATCAGTCGCAGGTGATTGTAGTTTTAGGTTACACTTAATTTATTTAGCTATATATATATGAATCTATCACTCGCAGGTGATGAAATTATCATACATTGGAATTTACAATTTCATGAGCTTTAATATTATTTTATAATGAAATGACTTTGCTCATGGTCATCTATGCTTAGATTATGCTATAATAGGATCTAGATTTGCTTTAATAGTTAGTGGAAGTGAATATAAATTTTAATAAAGAACATATTTTATCAAGCGTGAATAATTAATATATTTTCTACATAGCTAATGTACATTTTAAACTGGATTCTAATTTAGATCAATGCTGAAATAATAATAAAAAGGCAGAATGAACTGATTATGGGAAGCCAGAATTCAGATACCTTTGCGTATATAAAACATATAACTCTGGGTTTCTGCATCTCATATATGTATCTTTTTCACAGGATTTTTACCAAGTAACAGTTCCCTTCAATCGAACTCATTGCTGTGATAGAAGAGGCCTTTTTAGCCTGGATGATTGCGCAATTTATTTTATGTGGGAGTCTTACGCTCTGTGTGAGTCTCATACTCCATTATTAAAGATGCAGAATGGGCTGGTGTGTACCAGTCACTATCTGAAGAACATAATTGCCTGAACTAAATGTACTGATGTAACCCTGACACATATACCCAGTAAGGAAATACAGCAACAAGTGAATTACGCCATAGCGTTTCTAAAGGACACATTTGCACCGCTGACAACATAATCATATACTAAAAATTAAGATGCTAATTGTAGTTTCCTTCATGAAACTACTCAGTATCAGTTCATATGATAGTATGTATAATTATACTATTAAGCAAAGCTTACGAATCCAATTTACAAAGCTATCAATATAGGCTTTTAGTTACTTAAGGAGGATTACAGCATATGGGGAATTTACAATTCAAAATTATAGATTTATGCTGCATTTTATCACTTCAACTGAATATTGGTTAAATATTATATTTAAAAGCAAATCTCTTTTAGAATAAAGGTATGCTTGTAATTATATCTCAATTAGGATATTTTATCTGTTTCAAAACAGAGCTTTTTAGTTTGTGCATTATTACATGTATTACATATATATGCGAAATGACATATATATGTGTGAGAGTCTTCATTTAATTCTTGCTAATGGTTTAATTATGAATAAAGCTCAGTTTTGAATACATATAGCATAAACAATATAACATAATTAAAATAATAAGATTTGGCATAGATTTAATTAAGAAATGCAATATTTAAAATACGATAAAATTTCAAATAAGTGAAATCTGAAATTTGATTTTGTTTAAAATTAAACTTATAGGACATTCGCTGAAATATGACTGATTCAGTTTCGATAATTTTGAGTTTATAAGATTAATGATGGCAAATATTATCATTAACTTAAGATACATAAATTAACTTAGAAATTTTAATAATTATTTTAAAACAGATCATTAAGTATTATACGTGACTAAATTTATATAAAAGATTTAAATTCTAGATTTAACAAGTTAAAATTGAATAGCATTTAATTACTTAGAATAAGACTAATACATAACTAAATCAATCATTAATTTCTACAAATAAGCCAACAAATAAAGAAATCAGATCAGTAAATCAGATTATTAAATATTAAATGTATTTTCAAATGAAATCATTTATCAAATCAATTCAAATAGGAAATCAGATATTAAACATATTTTCAAATCAGGCAAGATTTTAGATCAAAACAAAGTTATTAAACCATTACTAATTTTAGGCAAGACTTTAGGATTGGAATAAAACAAAATAAAATTTACATTTACGTAAGTTTAGTTTACATTATTATTATGGCCATTAGATTAAGATTAAAGCTAGCATTTTAGAGTTGAGTTTAGTGGAAAGCTTTAGAATTGAAGGAGTATTTACCATTGCTTCTCTTTCTTTCTTTCTGCTGCCAAGTTATTTTTTCATCGTGGACCTCTTTAAGTTGTTATGGTGGTTACTTCATGTTTTTCCATGTTTTTCCATCTCAGGTAGCCTTCATCGAAGTCGGAAGGCAAGATTTTCAGCCTTTTACCCTGACATGTTAATTATTAAATTTCTTCAGTACTTTATTAAAATTACCAATCTGAATGTGAGTGAATGCATCCTTAAAGATGGCTGCTATCGCTTATATAGCAATACACCCCTTTCTCCTTCATTATATTATTTTCTTAGATCTGTTTTCTTAGCTTACTCGCTTATTACCAGGAATTGCGGAAGCCTGCTGTATCAACTTTTAATTAGGTAAAAAAAAAAAAAACTGAGTGACAGGCTGTAATTTATGCAATTTTTTACTTTAGTTCTAATTTTAATTCTAAATATAAATTTGGTCAATCTTATATCAGGAAAGATTAACTCTTCTGGCGTCACATTTGTGAAAAACATTTTGTTATATATATAACTCGACTGTTTTAATTTACAGATATATGCATAATTATGAAATTTCAAATATAAATAATTTAATAAATATTTCAAAATAGAGAAATCTTAATGTTTTAAATCCTATTAACATTAGTTTTCTATCATATATGTAGTCTTAAGTTACACATACAACTCGTTTTTCATTTAATTATTATTAAAATATATATATATGTGCGTATCTTAGAGATTTATGTCTTTATAAATACACATTTCTCTATATATGTGACTATACGCACACATACTTAATTGTTGTTATTTAAGTTTAAATTTAGGTGGGTTTTTATAGTATTATTAGTAAGATATACGAGGATTTGGTGGTGTTTATATATAAAAGAATACTACTATAGTATATAGTTGGTGAAACATTTGGATTGTACAAGCTGACTGTTTCAATAGTATGGAAAGATAAGTTGAAATTCTAGGATAGGATATAAAATACCATCCTGAAGAACAGAGTAGGTAGTCTAATTGGATTAATCTGTGTGTTACCCATAAGTTTTATTAGAAGAGGATGAGAGGGTTTTTCACAGATATATAAGTGGTGTATATAATGTAAGAGCTTGATGGATAAGCCATGATAAAATGGGGTAAGATCATTAGGAAAAATGACTACCTTTCAAAGTAGAACACCTCATAAAAAAGGGAGACATCCATTCCTATATTTTAATATAGTATTTCTATACAATCATTTTTTTATTTGTGAAGTTTTCTGTGAAATAAGAACATAATAGGCATCAAAAGTTGACTAGATATTTTTAGAAATTTTATAGTTTTTTCTTTTTAAGTTTTGTCAGATTGCCCTCAAAGTCATAACACCATACACAAAACAAATACATTATATCAATTAAAATCTGAATAAATTATTGTTTAAATATTGATACCTGAGATTAATGTAAGACAGAAAATGTAAATGAAAAAGGAAAAAAGCATAAAATGAATGATAGTGTACGGAAAAGAATCCTTGATTTCTGTATTTATTTTAAATACATTATTTATATTATTTTTAATATTATCACAACAGCAGTGATTTGGTTAGTAAAATTGTAGGTCCATAATTTCATATAAATTTTAAGTTTGAATTATAATTAAAATATTATAACTTTATTGAAATATTTGGAGTTATAAAATATAAAGTAACTATGAAAAGATGGCCAAGAAGATAACTCACCAGATAACTCATGGATGGTAAAACTATTTAATAATATTAAGAAAGGAGAAACATGATGTTAATAATAAAAAATGTATTATTTTAACAAACTAAATAATAATATAACATGAAGGTTAGAATGTATAGAATGATTAATGTTTAATATGTTATTAATGTAAATAATGAATATTTAAATAATTATTTTGTTAATTAGTTATGTAATATAGTGTTTATAGCTGTTTGTTATTAATTATTATTATTGTAAAATGAATGAGTATTTTAATTTAAAGTTTGTACTAGTAATTTTATTGCAGTTGAGCGTCATTTCCATCACAAGGTCATATCCATAAAGAACATAATCCACATAAGAGTTTTTACATATATATATATTGTACCGGTCGAAAAAACACCATCTCAACTGCAAGTCGAATCCAAACTCAGCTGAATCAAACTGAATTCAAACCCAACTCACCAGCTCAGATTAGTAGAAATCTAAATCGATAGCACAGTGCTATGCACCAAGAAACTAGCCCAACTGTTGGTGAGGATTAGAGACTTCTGAACTGACACTAATATCGGATAATTAATTAACTTAAGATACTTTTAAATCGAATCATATGTATCTGTTTGGGTTGCCAACACAGACAGCAAGCATTAACATTTAAAATAATTATTAAATAAAAGAATTAAGAACTAAGAAACCAAGTGTGTTTAGAAAATATTTAATAATAATAGTTTGTTTTGTTTGAATTGTAAGTAATGATTATATAAAATTGTATATGTCAATAAAAATTATTTATTTTTGTAAATACTTATGGATTGCTTCACTTTAATGACTTTTCTTTTATTGGAGAAAATTTCTCTAGAAATTCACTTGAGACATCTTCTCAAAATTATTGATTAAATTAGAATGGAATTTGTATTTAAATAAAGCTAATAACATAAAAATTAAATTATATATATATATATTGTACCAGTCGAAAAACCCACCACCTAAACTTCAAGTCGGATCCAAACTCAGCTGAACCAAACTGAATTCAAACCCAACTCCACAGCTCAGATTAGTAAAAATCTAAATCAATGGTACAGTGCTATGCGCCAAGAAACTAGCTCAATAGTTGGTGAGGATTAGAGACCCTTGAACTGACACTAATATCGGATAATTAATTAACTTAAGATACTTTTAAGTCGAATCATATGTATATGTTTGGGTTGCCAACACAGACAGCGAGCATTAACATTTAAAATAATTATTAATAAAAGAATTAAGAACTAAGAAACTAAGTGTGTTTAGAAAATATTTAATAATAATAGTTTGTTTTGTTTGAATTTTAAATAATGATTATATTAATTAATTCTAGTCCTTAAACAAAGTTTATAATTATAATAAGAGTGGCGGTCCTTATTATATGCCAATGAGTATTACGCAATATTTGAAAGTCTATATGTCTATTCCCCCAACAAGAAAGTAAAGGCAGATAAAGGTATCAGTGGTGACAGGAAATTATTATTCTGACTAATGAATCTTATTACGACAGAATGTGAGATTTATTTTCACATTCGCAAATCCATTCATGAAGAGCAAGATACGTATTTTAGGGCATAACTTTAATCTTTATTAGAAAACTAATTTACTTTGAGATAATTGAGAATTTGTTTGACTCTAATTGAAATCACTTCATCACGAATTACGAGCATCAGAATGGGCTACTGGAACAGAGAAACTAATGGTGCTGATGAATTATGAGCTATAAAATGAAATTGAAAGACAATGGCTGGTTGATGATCTAAGTCCTATGGTGGCTTGCATTTCAAAAGTCTTACTGTCCTTTAAGGAGAGGTGATTTAAAAGTAGTATGGCGCCTTGTATTTGACAAGTCTTATGCCCTTTAAGTAGATGGGAACACGGGAAAGCCAGGACAAGTTGTAACTATGAGCCTTTGGTGTTCCAAATATAATATGAGCAGAGGAGGAAGTGATTTTTTCCTCTATAATTAAAATGTCAGAAATATCATCACCGACAAGCTTGCGAAACGAATGATAGCCTTATGCCAGCAACGTTGAAGATGATGACTTGATAGTCACCGTTTGAAAATAAAACCCAATTATAGAATGCTCTACATGATGACTTGATCAATTTAATTAAAGTCAAATGAGCTTTTAACTAAAACTATTTTACCACCTTATAAAATTATATTAATCATGCCCCAAATATCGTGCCCTTCCTGAATCTAAATAGCAAGTAACTGAAGTTTGAATTAGAATATATTTGATTGATTCCTTTATCAGCCCTTTTGCAAAAAACAAAATTATATATAAATAAATACACATTGTTGAATATGAGAAAATAGCTGGGGCATAGATTAGAAATGGAGCTAATAATTTATTATTAGCCAATTATAAAAATAACAAACATTTAATCATTTCTTTCGACTCGATGATTAATAGAACTATATAAACCTAATTCTAATGGGTGAGAATTACTATCAGAATTAATATTATATTATTTGCACAAAGCAAATGGGACAAGGGAGCTCATCGAGTCGAAAGATTATTCGCATATAATTAAAAATAAACGACATTAATAAAGCACACACAATACATATATAGTAAATGAACCGCCATCGTAAGAAAGGAAAGTTAAAGACTAGAGATTGAGAGAATTTATGTAATTTAAAATAGCATAAATAAAAGGTTTTACACAGAGTATTACATTTATAAATGAGAAGAGCTCTTAAAGGGAGTGTAAAGTAAAGTTCGGAAATGGGCCAGAAAGTTTAAGGTTCATTATGGAAATATATTACCCATTTCTTCTGGGCTGGATCCTTAGTTTACATGTCTGGGTGAGGAAAATGTAGGCATGCATTTGGTCGATTACTTGAATAGTATTTTAATGAATGTTCACAATTTTAGCAGCATGATTGGTCCAGAAAAGATTCAGCAGCTTCATTGAAGATTTTTAGGGGACTTCAGGAACAATAGCCAGATTTCTGACATTTTAGCCCTTCACCATGATTGAAACACTATTTAAATTGATGATTTGTAAATGCATAGAGTTTACTGCACTTCTCCACAACAAAGATGGCTTCTCCCTCCAAATTTTTCAGAGCTATATATACTGTATTTGATTCCTTCAGGCTAGCGCTTCTTTCATTATCAATGTTATAAAATTTACTGGTTGTTTTTAGATACATTCCTTCGATAAGGCTTTCAAACTCATTAACTTGAATTCATTTTCTAATTAGAAAATGAATTCTTAAAATCAGATAATGATTTTAATTAGGAAATCCTTACATTTTAAATACTTATCTTTTTTTCTAATTAATAAAACTTAACCCATTGTTTTGGAAAGGGAAAATCTGAAAGCTTATAGAAAGAATGTAGCTTTTAATCATTAAAGTTTTAACAAATTATTTAAAGTAAAAACAAACATTCCCAACACAATGAAACTTTCAAACAATTATATATATTTAAATATTTACAAATATATGCACACAATCCATGCAGTTGTTATATATATAAATTCATGAATAATTCTATAGTGAATTTATTAATAGCATTGATTAATTTAAACTCAAACGAATTAATTTTAATACACATTTTGTAATAGTTTTTCTTTATGGAAATTAGCGTGGATTGAACGTATAAAGCCCCATTGCATCGGATATCCAAGGTTAGTACTAGGGGTTTGAAGTGGACTTATGGCCAGATGTCATGAAGCTAGGATCGAACTCAGATCTGACTGCTTCAATATATATATATATATATATATATATTATCTAAAGAGTTATATTCAAGAATTTATAATTGATACATTAATTATTAATTTTTTAAAATTATAATTATATAAAAAGAAATTTATCATACTTCATATTATTATTAAATATAAAAAGAATCTTGAAGATTTATTTAAAAAGAGCTATTAAGTATTGTTACAAAAGTAAAGCATCTAATAGAAATTGATATTATATTTTAAGAGTCACATCTGATTTTGAAATCCAGCTTTGAAATTTATTTTATAATATAAGTTTAGAAATATTATATTACTTCAAAGTACAAGTAACAGATAAAATAGATTATAATGAATGTAATTCTGAAAGATACAATTACAATGTATAAATATTAATTAATTAAGAAATGTATTTAATTGAGGGAGATTTAGGAGATAATGATTGAATGATAAAGCTTTTAATTATAATAAAATGATTATTCTATGGTGATTGCTATTTGTATAAGGATAATAATAAATCTTAGGAAAGCAAATTAAATTATTTAAGTGAAAGTAAGAAGTAAATTGCGATTGGTAATTTTAATGTATTATAATTATAGTGAGGTTAATTTTCAAATAGGAAGTTAATGTTTTTAATGTTAAGTATGATTTTTATTTAATTAAATACTTGGATTTCATAAAAAAATCCATTTTGCAATTCTTTAATTATTTAATTATCAATATGATAAAATTATATTATATTTAGAGAAGAATAATTATGATCCCTGAGATATCCATAGGACAGTGGTAATTATTTTAATTTAATTTTAGTTTGTGTTTTTAATATTATTTTATAGCTTCTTAAATTATAGAAGAATAGTTAATTATGATTTAAAATGAAATATTATATTAGTCATTGTTTATTGTAGTGATTTTACTAATGACTATAATAGGATAGTAACTGGAAAATTTCTACAATAGTAATCCCATTGTGGAGTGTATTATATGTGCTTTTCAATGTTAAAATCTCTATGCTGCAATCATCTCTGAACTGAAGTCTATCTTATGTTTCTATGTATTGTAAGTTTAAAACCAAATAGAGAATCTGATACCTTATCGTACTATATGTGATTGTTTATTAGGGAGCTAATGTAATAGATAGTAGACTGTATCATATTTGTTGAGCAATCAAAAGGGGAAAATTACTATATATATATATATATATTTGTTAAAGAAAAAAACAACAATGTTTACCTAAAATGTATCAATAACTTAGGTTAGCAAGAAGATAATAGTAATATGCACATGTGTGTG
Source organism: Epiperipatus broadwayi (assembly GCA_028023455.1). Taxonomy (NCBI): domain Eukaryota; kingdom Metazoa; phylum Onychophora; class Udeonychophora; order Euonychophora; family Peripatidae; genus Epiperipatus; species Epiperipatus broadwayi. Next base: position 48,746 of record JAQFVV010007662.1, read on the forward strand.
AATTGGTTATATGTTATGTTTTTGCCACTGAATGAAATATATCTTGTGTAAATATAATGTTGTTTAGTAAGGTCATTTTATTAACTAATCTATGTGTATATAATTGTGTGTCATATATATATATATATATATATGTGTGTGTGTGTGTTTGTTAAAACCAATCATACTTTATGAAATATTAAAATGAATTACTGAATTTTATTATTAGTTTATCACAATTCTGATATGTAATTCTTTTTATACAGGCACATCTGTGTGCTGATATATATATATTTTATGTAAATCTATTGAGGTATTTGTAAATAATAAAGTTACAACTTATTTCTTTTTGTATTAATCAAAATCAGAATATGAATTTATATTTATAGTATACTCAGTGGACTCTAATTTCATTATATTGCTTCTAATTAATAAATTTATATATCATTGTTAAATTTATTCCAATGAGTTTACTCAATCCTAAAATAGATTTAAAATATTATATGTTTCTATTATATCTCTTTCTCACAGTAACAGTTATAGAGCTTTTGTTCTTTGAGCTGGATTCATGTATAATGGTTTGTTATATAAAAAGATTTATATTTTGTGTTTATGTATCTCCAGTTGATGATGATTTCATTACTTCTGTAATCCTGAATGGTGCAAAGGGGATATCCTTTAAAGTATATGCAATACACTTCATTTTAATTAATATATTTAAAAATTAATTTTATTCTTGGCCAATACATTAATGGTACTAAATGGCCAGAGTATTGATGATGATCACCATGTTTTAGTATCCCAATATTATTTTTCATTGTTTTATTCTTATGGATTAGCACTTAAGATTGTGCATCCAAATTATTGTTTAAATAATCTGGTCCAAGCTGGCAATCGCTACATAATTAGCCTTGTCTATGGACTACTTTCAAATACAGTCACAATATTGACTGTTGATTTATTTTTTGATCATTTATGATGATGAGTGATTATTAATCATTAATAATGCTGGGTGAACTTATAGTTAGCTCTGTTCTCATGCCTCATGCTCATTATACTATTTGTATGTTTAAATTTGAGTCTTTCATGGGATTGATAATGATGATTTTTCCATCATCCCATATATATATTAGTAAGAATGAATTTCCATTCTTGCTATTAAAAAGGTGAGAAGGTTGCCTTGACAGCAGTGAGAAATATTGATTACTATATTTACTGTGAATGTTTAGGTGGTGACTGGTTGGAATCTAATTACATCATTATCCCAGATTAGCTTTAGGCACTATTTCGCTTATTATTTCTAAATAATACATGGTTAATTTAAAAGTATTGCATTAAGTAATGTTATAAATGATTATTTATTAGTCTGCATTATAGTGACATGTTTATTCATGTTTAAAGAGGTTTATTTAAACTTCATTGTAACAATATTTCATACTCTGTTGTCAGGTTGCAATCTTTAAGTGTCCATATATATTCAATGGACCATTAGTAAGAATAGATTTCCATTCTTGCTATCAAAAAGGTGGGAAGGTTGGTTTGACAGCAGTGAGAAATATTGATTACTATATTTACTGTGATTGTTTAGGTGATGACTGGTTGGAATCTAATTTTATATATATATAGTGATCTTTTATTTAGGTCCCTGTAGTTAATAATTCCAAAATTTTAAATGATAATATATTTGGCATTAAAATCTTAATGAGTGGTTTTCAATAAAGATTGTTTTGGATGCACTGGGAAATTTGCATTGAGTGGAGATGAGATTTCAAACCCAGTCTAGGCTTTGAAACTAGAGATAAAATAACAATTTGAAACTATTGTTATCAATTGGGAGATAAATATATTACTATTTTATTATTGTTGAATAACAATTGAAATAAATAAATAATTAAATCAAATTGGTAAATCTTGTAAAATAAATCATTACAATAAATTACTTAAGCATATTTTTTATGTAGTATATCTAAAGCTGTCTTAAATAATAATGGGTACCTATTAAAAATGAAGCCAGAGGGGGTAATACTAATTATGCATACCAAAATTATTGGACAATTCACTCCCACAATGCATCAGAAAAACAAGCTATATATTGTCTAATCCAGCAGTAGGGGTGGGGTTGACTAAGAAAAACAAGAACCAAGCAACCACAGAATTCCAGTCTGATTTAAAATAAGGAAAAAAAAACTAAATATCAGAAAATTCTGAAATCTAATTCAATAAAATGATAATATCTGGCTATCTACAAATGTTGGAATAGAAAATCTAAAAACCTTGCAGTCATTTAAACACCATTCTTCTATTGATTGATAATTCTAAGAAGTTATACAGAAGGAGAAATGGAAACCTTATGCATCATAACTATCTCTCATAAATCTTGTTTTAAACCCAGGAAAATTCAAGAGCAAGTAAGCTTTTGCTTTTACTTTAATTATACATTTAAAGTCTTATCTTTAAAAATGATGCACAAATTATTTATAAGTAGACTAAAAAGTTGATGATGTTTGTATTTTTGCACCATTAGTAAATATAAAGAAAAACAGATGTTTGTTTGGAAAATTGTAATTTCAAGAAAATTAATTCAAAATAGTTTTAAAAAGAGATTTCAGAGGATATTAGAAATAAAATTAAAAGTAATATATAATGCTAATAAAGTTTAAGAAAAATAATTGCGTGATTTTATTATCCATTCTCATCTGCCTATTTTCATCGCACCAATTTTGTGTAATGTTAAAAATAAATGATCACAGATTCATTGAAATGTTGAAGATATCATATTTATAATTTGATAGATTATTGTTAATATTGATAATCACATCATACTTTGCCAATAAGAATGGGATGAAATAAATATTTACTGTTAAAGTTTTATTGAGAAATATACATCGTTGTAATAATGTTTACAATATTAAAAATATCCCGACTGTTTCAACATTGCTACACCTATATATTACCATGCAGGAAAGAACAAAATTAACAAAGAGTTTTGAAAAAAAAAAGAAATATGTTAAGTGTAATAAAATTTGACTAGTTTCAAGAAAAATTATTTGGATTTTAAATGTAATAAATGACTCTTGTTATACTTCATTTGAAAAACTTACAGGATAAATCAATAAAGATCTTTAAAAGTTTGTTTGAAGATTACAATAGCTTAAAGAATTATTCAGGAAAATTATCTACAGAAAAGTAGATAAACTTATCTTTTAAGTCTGCTACAATTGGAAGTATGAAGTTTCATCGCTTTGTTAATTATCGATACTGAAACCATCAAATAATTTTTGCTTTTGGATAAGTGTTAACTATTGCTCATTCCACACACAACAGGAGAATAAAATATATATGCGTTATCTGGAATGTTTGCTAATCACAATATTAATTCTTATTTTAACTCACAACAATTGAATAACTTGAACAAATAAGATAAAAATTTAATGGATAAAAATGTACATTTATTTTGTTTATATAATTGCTGTGTTACGTATATCACTTATGTGATGTGTTGTTTGGGGATTTTATTTTTTAAACATATATGTTTTGTTGTGGCATGAAAAATATATATATATTAGGTTAAAGAAAAAAGGGTGTGTAAAATATATACATCTATTTTATGTAGATTTTTTTTTTAGTTAAGGGAAAACTGGAAATTATATATATAGTTTATCTAGAGAGAGTGATAAAAATATTTTCTTCTCTCATATTTTAAAACAGATGTTAATGTATGTTATTCAAGAGGTGAATATGCATACATTTTATCAAATATATATACTAGAATGACCGAATTATTTTCTTATATAAAAGAAAATTTGATATAAGCCTTTTTCATTTTGTAATTTTCTATAGAAATGAACTTGTCCACTTTGAATACAAATGCAGGTTTGATCTTTATTGCTTAAATACGTTGTGCTCTCTCTAATAAAAAGATAGTTGTCATTTTAAATGATTAATGATCATTTGACATGTATATTTAGGTGGGTCTGTTGATACATTAATGATTCTGCAGTGTGAAATGGAGTATGTATCTCCACTGTTATTGTTGGTATTGTTTTGTCTTGCTATAATTTGAGAATGACTAGTGACAGTTTTTAGTTAATGGGATGTTCCAATAAAATGGCATCCAATAGATAATATTTATATGGATCATATGCTGATGGAGTGTCACCTATGGCTCATTTCATGAGAGAAAAATTGGTAGAGGCTAAGTACTAATTAATGCTGATAAGCATAAATAATCCTAGAAAGAAAGGATATCCATGGTTTAAATTCTATATGTTTTTGTGATGAGGCAGAGCCCACACATGTATTCCCATAGAGAGGTATTAGAATTAACCATATTATTATACAACTGTCATGTTGTTTTTATAAAGCCTCCCTTTTTAGTGTTAAATTCCTCATGATGATATAGAGTTAGTTTTTCCACCATGTATGGTGAAGTATAATAGGTCCAAATCATATAGCAAGTATAAAATAATATTAGATTTAGGAACACTCATCTAGCATAGTGTTTTCTTAATTGAAATAGTGTTTATGATGTTGTAGGATCATCATCAGTTATAGACAGACCAAACCAAAATCTATTAATGATTGTGGAAAATTTTAGATGTACAAGTAAGAGATGCACATTGGTAGTGTGGATTCACCTTCATCAAATAATGATGTGACAATAGAATTGTAAGATCAGTTACATATTCAAGGGTTGAGCTGTGGACATAGGTAATGCTTAATGAGATCTATGTGTATTTGACTTTTAATGTCTAGTCTTCATTTAATGCACTAAACTTATTCATTTCAAATTTAAATAAGTTAGTAATTGCACAGAATATGATAATTGCCCTTATCATATTCTGATAAAAGAAAGGGTTTTAGGAGAATGCAATACTTTTAAAATTTTTTCTGAATTCTAAATTTATACTTGGTGCATATCCTAAAGTTCTAAGTATACTGCTAGTTATAAATTTAAGTGCTAGTCAGCTTAAATAAGTTTTAGTATCTTATTCTTAAAAATATGCCAAAGAGTAACAAATGATATTTTGAATATTATTTTCTAAGCAGGTTGTATCATTTGCTGAGTATATGGTCAAGGGGATACTAAGTATTTGTCCCATCCATAAATTATTTTAATATATTAGTTTTATTTCATGCCATATCTGTGAATTAAAAATTTGTACATATTGTAAATAAAGTTTGTTGTGTTTAAAATTTTATTTAGTTGCATGTAATCTTATTGCTAATTACCACATATATACACTATTATTGTTATTGCTATCAACCTATCAGAAGATTATAAATTGAAATCATTATCGACCAATATAGCACTATTCACTATATTGTGCTATATCATAATAATGTTGGTAAGCCTTATAATTTATTGGTACATCTAATGCATCATCACACAATAATCGAAATGTTAATAACTTAGAGTACAGATTATTTTAAGTAATAGATTAAAAGATAACTATAATATTGATTTGATTGATTTAGTTAAATCCACAGAGCTATCATTCACTGATCTTGATCACATGGTTTATAATTATTTAAGAAAAGGAATTTGGTAAGTTATTGTTTTTAATTATTAAAAAGTCATTCCCAGTCATAAATTTTAAAGTTTATATTAGTTATAAAGTTTATGTGTAACTGCTAAATATAATTCTTAAATTGAGTTTATATTGAGAGCTGTTGTGTGCATTATGTTTGGGTAGTGGTAAAATCCCTCTTACTGACCCAAATATATGTTGTATAACAATTTTGAGTGTTAGAACCCTGAGAAGAATTAATTGTTAAGTTTCAAGATAGAATTTAAATTTGTAGTAAATTTTATTGCTAGTCAATTATTATAGTTGGACTTGAAATAGATTACTTTCACTGTTTTACGAAAGTCAACCAAACTTTAAGGTAGAAATTACTTTTTTTGTTATAAAATGTATAGTTTGTTTTAACTTCATGATAAATATTCTGGTTGTGTCAAGCTTGAAATCCCTATTTTTATTTAGCTTATTTTTTTTTACCATTTAATACCATATTAGTTTATAGTTTAAGATTTTAGTCTCCATCATTAACATTGTTCTTCAATTTCATCTTGATCGTTCTTTTAGTTATTCATTCTCATTTGACATTAACTTATTACCATAATTGATTAACCATACATTAACTTTTATTCTTTTATCATCTCAACTATTCATTAACTCCTATTCTATCATCATCTCAATCATTACTTATTCTCATACATCTTCCTTTTTTTTTATCTTTATTCTTAGACTCATTTCATTCCACTATTTAATTATTACTTCTTTCCATCATCCATTTAGTCATTTACATCATAATTTACTCATTATTTCATTTATAGGTTTAATTTTGTAATCATTCCAGAGATATAATTATTAGTTATTTATTAGTTTGCTGAATATCAAATTTAACTCATCTCATTTTGTTTGTGTGGATTTTAAGGCTGGTTTGACCAGAAGTTATTGTCTTTATTAGTCGCTTGGTGATCTTTAGATCTACAGTTTCATGCTAGTTTTATTTAATACAGGAATCATTTCATTAGTTTTACATTTTTGTTTCTTCATGCTTATATTTTTGATCATGAGAGTTTCATAGGTTGCACAGGAGAATTTAATCACTAAAATGTGTGGCATGAGTCGTTGGTGACCAATTAGATCCGGAAGCTAAGTTACAGTTGCGATTATGATGCTTAAAACGTGTGGCATGATTCATTTATATCACAGCGAACTGGGAGGTTACAATATATATATTGTAGTGATGAGCTACAATTAGCCACACCATCCAATTATTTAAGACACTCTACCAATTGGAGTCACATAACATATTTGCTTAACTAATAAATTGCCAAGCAAATTGTAATATTAACATTTTTTTTCCTTTCCAACATATACATGTGTATAAACAATTTTTTTATTTCTAGAGAAGTAATAAAAGCCAATAAATTAATAGAGAAACAGATAGGTATATTAACACTAGAATACAATGTATTATATGTTAATAATTGGGGATAACTACATAAAAAACTTACACATAAACTTAAGAGAGATAAATAAATAAAAACAATGACTGGATTAAAATGTAAACATAAGGCAACCATTTGTGGAGATGAAATTTGGGGAAATGAAATTTAAAATATTTATAAATTATTATTTTTTATTTATAATCCCATTTATTTTTATTACGTCATTTAAACAATAGGAAATGTCAAGGTTAAAATGCTTAAAATAACTTCACGCGACAGAACGCTGTATTAAAGGTTATAATTTTCTTCTGCATTTGAAGATGGAACATTATTATTATTTTTCTACTTAAAAATAAATTCAAATACAAAACAGATATGAGTGTTTGAATTTAAATGTATAAATATTTATATATTTAAATATTTATCAAAATGATCAAAACCTGAAATTTTAAAGCAATCGTTTTGAAAAGTAAGAAGTTTGAAATTATTTGCTAATTAGACAAATAAGAGAAACTTAAGCGTTGCAGAAATATTCAATAATTATTTGTTTTGATATATAGTAATATTGTCGTTGAAATTTTGAAAAGCAAATGAATTAATAAATATATATTAATTTTATATCATGATGGCTTGATCTAAAAAGTTTATACCATGGGGTAATAATATGCCCATCAATAAAGCCATAAAAGTTTAAGAATTTTACCTGCCCATTTAGGAGAAACTTAAAAACCATCTTTGTTTTAAATAAAATGTCTAACAAAATTCAGGACAGGATAAATGGAGGACACTATTATTTCTTGACTCAGACAAGAAATTGCAAATTCGTCGTGGGAATAAAACTTCATCTCTATTCCTAGGAATTTATTTAACAAATGAACAGTTTCCAGGACTCATCGAACTTTATTTAACATAATGGGATATAAATTGTGATTTTTTTTGTTTTATTATTTTGTATATATGTAAGTTTTATGTATTATTTTCGTTTCTACAAATGGAAGCTAATGTGAATAATTTTTGGAGTACTCTGTATGAGAGTAATAAGGGGGGAAAAACTTAGATATATATTTTTATCATTTATAATTGTAATAAGAATAAAAAAAAATTAATAGTTTTGACCGCCCAGCTGACTGACTTTTGACAACTATAGAAAATTAGGAGGTAAGAAATTTTAATATCATCTTATATTAAGTAAAACACACTGATAGATTTTTCTATTATTAATTAAACTTACCTTAGTATTGCTTTTATAAATCAATGATTTATAATCATTGATTTATCTAGACAACAAATATTTTTTTTTTTGTTGTTGTTGTTATGCTTATATATATATATTAAATTAGCCAGTTAGAAATCGAAATCACATGTACATATTATGATTTTATATATTCGTGGTTGTAAATAATTAGACAAGTAAATGAACTTCTACCATTGGGTTTAGGGCAAGGGTTTTATTTTATTAATATCATTATAGATATCGATGTGGTAGAGATTCATTCTTGACAAAATGAATTACA
>JAQFVV010007662.1:57228-67909 GCA_028023455.1 Epiperipatus broadwayi
CTCCGATCTTTTTTTGTTAGTCAATAAATGTTTATATAATTCATTATTTTGGTTTGGTCTCTAACTCATCATTATTTCAATATTCACCATCAGCTTTATAGTTCTTTATTATTCACACATCCATTATAAACATTATTATCTTATTTAGTTTTACACTTATTAATATTATTAATATAATGGAGGAAATACATATACATATTTAAGCCATTTATTATAACTTTTAATACATATATACTTATACTGCACATACATATTTTTTTTATATATCCTATGCTTAATTGATTTTTGATAGTTAATTATCACCTATATAGAGGTGCAATAACTACTATTAGTGTGATCTCCTTCCCTGATAAGAGAGCTCAGGCAATTACTCCCTGAGTTTGAATACTGTGGTATAACGCGGCTATATAGGGGTGAGAATTGGATGAACTGACCCAAATTGTATCTAAGTTAATAAAAATAGGTAGAGCTAGTCTATTGGAAGTAGGTACAATCATAGGTTATGTATTTCATCGTGTAATCACTTGCATCCTATCCGAAGACCCAAAGTCCGACCACAGTAAGATGCGAAACCCCTATCTCTCCAGGAATCCGTCCAACCCGTTACAATATATATATATATAATTTTACATTAAATGTTTTATGTAAAAAGTATATATAGGTAAAAATTTCATTTTTTAAGATTCTTTGTTGTTTGAACGAGGTTTTATTACAGATGGTATAAACATATAATTTTATTAATTATTTCTAATTCAAATTTTATAGTGCAAAAGCATATGTTCATACTATAGCATGCTTGTATTACTATTTAGAACAAGGGACTTGAATATTGTGATATTTACTCTGGTCAACATAATAAATATCATCTTTGGGGAACTATGCCAAATACTAATGACTTAACAATTATATACTTATGCATCATGCAAACATAAAAATAACTGCCCTAATTTTTTAAAATTTAGTTTATTGCTTGACCTAAATGTAAAGTATCAAATTTAGTACTATTAGTCTTAACAAACTGTTTATCTAAATGCTGTAATATTCAACTGGATAATCAATCTCTGCATAAAAAGTGTAAATAAGAAAATTGTATTCTGAATTTAGTACTTAATTTATTTAAAACAATTACGTGGTAAATTGTTTTATTTTTAATTTTTTTTTAATATTATTTAGTTGAAAATCAATTTTTAAAATTTTATCTCTGAGTTCACTACTCTAACATTACACTAAATTATATGGGATATTTAACTTAGTGAAGAATATATATTCTTAGCTGTTTATATGTCACAGTGTAAGTTTTTTTGCATCTAGAGATTCAGAATTAAATAAAAACTTTAGATCAGTAATACCATAGATTGCTTGAGCTTTTTTCTCAGATAGTGTTTATTGCCATATTTCTTAACTATTTACTATCTAGCATTTCCTCTCAACAAATATAATTTTAACTTAATTTTACTAATTAAGTAGGTAATGACAAACTGCACACATATGGCTGATGAAAAATTAATGAACATTTGAGCATAAATATCAGTACATTTTGAAAATTAACTTCTATTTAATGCTTTATTCCAGCTTAATTTTAAGTCTTAATAAAAATTAATTTGAAAACCAACTATAATTAAAGTGCTATAATAAAATATTTTTCAATACTCTAGATAGTACAAAGTGAACAGTGATTAAACTTAATAGACATTAAAAGTTGCTACAGCCAGTCTTCAATGAGTAGTTTCTAACTGATTTTTTTTTTGTAACAAAATTCTGAAATATACCTACCTTCTTTTTAGATATTATACTTTACATATATCTTACTATTGAAATCAATGAATTACAAATTCAAACACCTTATAATTTTTGCTCACATGATCCAATTTATATAGCAACCTAGAATTAACCATAGTATTACATTATAATGGGTTGACTACATTGATATATTAATTTTTCTCAGATGGAGGTGAGAAACTGCTACTGTAGCATCATCACTTTAATTTATGTAAAGTGAAAAAGATATCAGTGTTCAAATATAAGGACATTCTTTTTCACTTTCATTTGTTGTTTTTTTTTCTCTTCCCTATTTTGAAAAAAATTGTTTAAATGCTTAGATATTGCCTATTTTTTTAATAGATTTATTATGTTTTATGTGAATCATTTATTGCATTGTTAACTATAATATCAAAAACATTACCATTTAACTTATGAAAATTATCTGAAGCTTAGTAAAATTAAAGCACCGATTATCATAATGTGAAATATTGATATGATGTAATATATTGTAACGTTTTTATGCTTTGATAAGCCTTCAATTACACATTAGAGTGCGTGAGTTAATCAAGCTATGGATAAAGAAATATCTTGTTCATATTTCCAAAAACATAGCTATATTTCCTGATTAAATGTCCTACTAATTATTGCATCTGGAATTTGCTGATGAACTTAGTTTTAATTTATAAGAGAGCACCATAGCCAATAGACTCCTAACTTTGTCATATCCCATAATTTTGATGCAAGTAACTAAAAGATCAGGGTTATGATGTTCCGTAACTTTATTTTATTTTTTTAAAAAATATTATTCCTGGAGTTTAGTCAATACTATTAAATAGAATGGCAAAGGTAATTTTTTTAATTAAATACTAAATAACTAACATTCACAACATCTAATATTCAAAGTAAGAATGTACAAAGAGAGTGCTAAATTAATACTAAATATTTTATTAAAATCTATTTAAAATAATTATGCATGGATTAGTAAAGAAAAAAATTAGAAAAGAAAACATACACTAATCCAAATATTGTTAATCAGATAAGAGTTCTTGTTGCATTTAAATTAAATTAGTCACTATCAGTATGGTCATCCATGGTTAATGTTAATTGGCAATAATTAAAATCACAAATTGGGAGTAAATAATCTTAACTTACTGGTAAGCTTGTATCAATTTTTATAATATACATGTCTTTCTTAGGGATCCTGTGTTTCCTGACATTTAATTGATCTCTCCTGCTGGCATCTGGTCTGTTTCATAATTGGAGGAAGAAGATGGGTTGCGATGATCTCTTTGTTGTAAAAGATGCTATTCACAAGGTTTGGGTTCCATTCTTGGGTGATGACTTTGTTCAACAAGTGAGTAGTGTTTCTGTGCAGACACATTTCACCACAACAGGTCACTCTCATGGAAACCTCCACTTTAAGAACACATAACCAGAAAATAAATGAAAAGACCTACATCGAAGTTGTCCTCTTCTTTTTATACCTCGATCCAGTTTTGAAACTTCTGCTCATGTTATTATTATCATGATGCTTAGATTTATAATTTTATACATTTATTTTTAATTTTCTGTAACAAAGTTTTTTTTTAGTAAATCATTTCCACCATCTTTAATCAATATCCTAAAGGTTTTCTTGATCGTAATCTTTGTACGTTAGAATTTTTTTTGTTTAACTGGATCAGGAATCTGCATGTCTGTTTTTTATTCTATCCAATTTTTAATTTTAATTAAATCAAAGTGATAATATGAAACAAAAAAAAAATCAACTCTCATTGTATGTTTTTTAAAAAATTACACTAATTAAAAAAAAATTAAAATTGCCTTTTTTAAATAAGATTACTAAATTTACTTTTTCTTTTAGCTTTTACCAAATGCCAATATATTTGTACCATATATAAATAAATGGTACAATACCACTGGGGCTAGGAGATAAGAATAAAATAGGAGTTTAAACTAATTTTATTCTTAAGTTTTAAGTCTGTATTCAGGTTTTTTTAATGTATTGGTGTACTGATATATTTTGGAGACTCATTCATGAGTGTTATGTAGCTTTAAAGCCCACATTTAGGGTCTAACATGGTGGGAAAGAGAAACATTTCCACATTCACCAGTATATTTTCTGCTCAAGTGTAATACTAACAATAAGAAGCCCAAATCATAAGCACATACGAGCATTGCTCTTCCTTTTGAGCCTTACAGGCTTGTGGCAACTTGGTCCACGCTTCCATTTCTTGGGAACCCTGCTACAAATAAACTGATTGGCATTTACAGATGGTCTTATGTTACTGCATATAAGGACTTGGGGCTATGCTTTTTCCCCCCTCTCCAGTATCTGCCTACTCGGTCAACACTTGTGACTTAACATCTACATCAGCCGCAATCATATTTTCTAGATATATTTAAAAAAATATATTTTTACAGTTGTATAATCCAGTTTAATTAGTTATTTTTTTAAAACTAGTATTCATTCTCTGGCTATGGGTTTTGGGTCATCATTGCAATGTTCTTTATACCATTACGATGTATCTCAGGTTATGGTTGTTGTATTGAAGCCTCAGTTGTGATCTTTACATTTGCTTTTGATGTTACCAGTTAATGATCTTATTTTATTTGTCAATTTATTTATAGTACAATAATAACATATTATATATTGTAATGTTCTTTTTAAAAGCAATTAAAGCTATACCAAAAATCAAAACAATTTAGAAATGAAACCTGTCTCATGGAATAATCATAAGACATACATCTTAGGTTGGTGAAACTTAAAAAAAATTAGACTACAACAAAGCTTAGGATTTTTCTTTAAGGCATTTAATCCATACTCAATCATCTCTAATCATATAACTCTTCTTGGCTATAAGTAAAAATAAAAAAAATAAAAAAACTACTGATATCATCACCATCCAGCCATTGTCAAGCTTGGAGAATGGCATTATCTTCTTTACTCCTTTCTAATAGAGCTGATAATTATACTTTCAATATATATTGAGCTATTTAATTACTGTTTAACTTTTTTTTCTATAAATGGTCATTTCAAAATAAATATAGAGTAAATTTGTTTATGTTTAAGATAAACATTTTCAGTTAATAAATTAGTATTTTTGCATAAATTATCATTCATTAAAATAATTATTTATTTCTAATCTATATTTTATTACAACCCTAGTCATGTTCTCTGAAATAAATATGATGATTAAAACTGAAGAAATTCAAGAACTAGCAAAATTTAGATTTTTATAGATTGTTTCTATTTTCTAATTTGCAAGGTATAAACCATAAGGATAATTTGAAGCAATAAAACATATATTTGTATTGTGTGTGATTCAAAACTTGGTTTAATTTATATAAAAAAATGATATTTATTGCCTGGATTCAAATATAGAAGTTAATTTTATTGATTGGATTGGAATGTAGAAACTAAAATCATTTACCTGACTAAAGAATAGATGATACTAAGTATTTACCTTTCTTTTTTAATAAATATTGAAAAATCATTTTTTTAAAAGCTGAATGTGTGAAACATAGTTATTTGCAAAGTTGTAACAAAAAATATTGAAATATAAATGCTAAAATTATTTAACTACTGCAGATGCCATTTTAAAATCAGTAATCAGTTTGGCATTTTTGACCCATGCTTTATTTAATGAACAAATCATATTCAGAGATTAGAGTAGCAATTACTTTATAATATATGCCTTTTCCATCAAAATACTGCTTTCCACCAATAGGCAGTTTTACAGATGGTGTTGATGAGCTTTTGATCTATTTTTTAAAAAAAAATTGAAATGAGAAATAGCATCGCTCAGGAAAATCTTAATACTTAAAAAAGACTCTAAGACAACATTGTATACAATAAATTTTTTTGTGAATTCAACATTCCTATTTTTTTATTTTATCTTTCATAAGTATTAAATAATTAATTTTTTTAAAAAAATAAATAAAAAAACTTAGATATTTATATGCCTATAATAATTAACAGTACTTCTGCAGAGACCCGAGGTTAATTATTATTTTTATTCCATTGCAAGAATTTTTTTTCCAAAAGAACATGTTCAAATATCAATTTTTAAATTTATTAAAATGAAACTGGCCAATTACAGCACATATGTTTTCATTTTCTTATACAGAAAATAATCCCTACAAAGGTACTCACAAATAATTATTATTTTTATTCCATCTGAAAATTTAATTAAAATACTAAATTAAAGTTTTTACTTTATTATTAAAAAAAAACCCTGAAGAAAGATACTTAAATAGAATTGATAATCAATACTTAATTATTCAGACTGACTTTAATAATATTTAAAAAATTTAATTGCAATTAATTAAATAGTTTAGTTTTATTAAAGCTTATGTACTTCTATTAGTGGGAACTTTTTTAGCTATTAAGAATTAAAATTGAACCTCATATATATTAAAATTATTTATTTTTTCTTCTATGTTATAAGTGTCTTTTAATATTTTTCCATTAAAAATTTATATTCCATTATCATATAAAAAATAAACAATTACATTGTCCAAAAACTAATTTTTAAAGCGTTTTCTATGTACTGAACCAGTATAGTAAAAAAAAAAAAAATAGTTAGAAATCTATTATTTTTACATCGCATTAATTTAATCTACCATTTTTTGGCTTTTACAATTTTGGCCTATCAGTTTTAATTTTTCCGATTATTACAATATACTTTACAGTATTAATTTGTTACATGACATGAAGTATTGAAAAACTTTTAGTCCACAGTTAGCTAATTATTATTGATAATAAGTTTTAAAGTATTTAATTAATAAAGTTTAGTGATTTAAAACCCTATTTGTAATATCTTTATACATCAGCATCTAAAAATGTTATTATATTTTGACATATAATAAATTCTATTGATTATGTAAATGAAAATAAATAAAAAAAAATTTTTTTTAAATATTATTTTTATGAAATTGGGAAGTTATATGTCTTCAATTTCTGGTGATAACTAATGTTTTAATGTAATTGATATGAAATTAATTGTTTTTTGTTTATATATACAAGTGTAACCTCTTATTTTGTTGACTGGTCTCCTTTGAGATTGATATGTAAATGTCCTTCTTTTTGTAAATTATTCTTATGGTTTGTGAATAAAATTTCCTTTTGAAAGATAAAACCCTTCAACTTGAATTAATTAAGATTCATTTTGATATTACTTTATTATCAAATCAAAATATTAAATATGTACATTTATTTATAAAGCAAAGAGAATATTGAAAGATATATTATTTTATATTTATTTAGTTTAAAAATAATTTCAGATATTCAAGTTTATATATATAAGATTTGAAAATAAATTGTTTTCAAATACGTTTCAACAAGGAAAAGGTGTCTCCAATATCATCACATCTTTCACAAACTCAGAAAAGAAAAAAAGCGTTATTCACTCTGTTTGCTAATTGTTTAAAATGTGTATTTTAGCATTTTTATTTATTCTCATGCATCCACATTTACGCAGATATACATTCACATGATTCATACACAGATACAATGTGATAGATAAAGGCTGATTTTTAGTATGATATATAATATATTTTTGTTTAATATTTTTATTTAAAATAGAGTTAATCTTTTTTTACCAATATAAAAAATTATATCATATTCAACTATTTTTTTCAGCAAAATAGATTGGTTAAATGATTATTCGATATGATTTTAGTAGACACTGTATAATGCATTTTTAATACTAGGAAAAACCATTGAATTATTTATTACTGACAATTGCAAAGAATGGGCACAAGTTACCACCAAATTGTTCCCAATATTTTTTCCAAAATAAATAAAAGTAAACAAATTTAAGACAGTTGAAAAAATACAAAGTATGGTTACATATAAGTTTAGATATTTTATCAAAAATACCTGGAAATCATTACAAATATGTTGTTAAAAGATATTAATGGAAGACCATTTAACAGTTGAAACTAAACAAAGAAAGTATGGAATAATATTTCTGGATCCGAGAGACTTTGTAACAACCAAAAATAATAAACCGTTAACTGCAAAAAGGAAGAAAAGAACATTCCATAATAAACAACATCGGCTATATACTACAGAATAGCCGATGATGCCTCAAGAGATTTCAATTAATTCCTCAAGACTGACAACTGGTATACGCTTAGTGTTGTGTAATTAATGTATGCATCAGAAGTAATAAAATATTATTGAAACAAAAAAAGATATTAACTTTATGTAGTCCATTTTTGAACTGTAAATATTACTTGTAAATAGAAAATATTAAAATCAAAACATTACATATATTTATTTGTAATTAGCAAAATAAAATTTTAAACGTATGAATGAATTTTGACAAAAAAAGCCAATTTCAGTATGATGACAGAATACATGCCTAAACTAATATAAAGAGTATATAAAAATATCGTTGCATAATACATAAAAAAAAGACATTTAGAGTTCAGCAAATATAAAAATTAATTTTATAATTACATAAACATGACTAAAAAATTAAAACAAAGCACAAAATACATGACTAAACTAATATAAAAATGAATAGAAACATGCTTGAACAAAAATTTCATCAAATTTTAAAAAAAAAATTTTGTTAAAAATATTTATGTTGTTGATTTTTAACAATAAATAGGTCAAATATTACCGGAAAACAGAGAAGGGGGAAAGGTTGTGTAAGTTTCTCCGCATGGTTTGGGACAACAGAAAAAAAAAAAAATGTTGTGTTTTGTTTTCATAAAAAATGGTGGGGGGGGGGGGGGGGGGATAAAAAAATTATGGTGTACCTTAACTTTATGATTTGCAAATGATAAAAAAACAAAAAAACATAAAATTAAAAAATAAATAAATCAAATATTAAAACAAAAAATGTTAAACAATTAATACAAGTTTAATTTTGTAAGTGATCTATCTATCTATCTATCTATCTATCTATCTATCTATCTATCTATCTATCTATCTATCTATCTATCTATCTATCTATCTATCTATCTATCTATCTATCTATCTATCTATCTATCTATCTATCTAT
The DNA here is from genome assembly GCA_028023455.1 of Epiperipatus broadwayi. Lineage (NCBI taxonomy): Eukaryota > Metazoa > Onychophora > Udeonychophora > Euonychophora > Peripatidae > Epiperipatus > Epiperipatus broadwayi. The sequence continues at coordinate 66,006 of JAQFVV010007662.1, forward strand.
CTATCTATCTATCTATCTATCTATCTATCTATCTATCTATCTATCTATCTATCTATCTATCTATCTATCTATCTATCTATCTATCTATCTATCTATCTATCTATCTATCTATCTATCTATCTATCTATCTATCTATGGATGGGTGAATAGATAACTAGATACAATGTTAAATAGATAAACAATCAAATAGAAAGATATGTAGGTGAAGAAATAGTAAAGAAATTGATGAGTGAATAGTAAACAGATAGATAGTTGGAAAGATAAATAAACTGATAAATAGACAGACAGAAAAACAGATAAATAAAGAGATAGATATATTGAGAAAAAATATATAGATAGAACAATAGATACATGGATAGATCAATGAATGAGTGCTTTTAAAGATAGACAAAAAATCAGACAGACAGATAAATAAATAGTTACGGAGGCAAGCAAATAAATAAATAGATAAATGACTAGTGGATATATAAATATACATAAATAATTTTATTGGAAAATCAAACACTTATTAACTGTTTGACAAAACTTACTTTAATAATTTTGATATTTTGTTTTCACTTTCATTTTTTTTTATTGATTTAAACTCATAAGGTCAAGTTTGGTCAAATGCTTTATTTTTTCTTACACCCTATATTAAGAAATCAAAACGCACATTATTTTTTCTCTCCATTGTCTTAAGCTCTAAGGAAAAGCTGGATAGAATCTTTCCTGCTTTCAGATAATATTTGATCTATTTGTTGTTCAAAAACCATTAACATAAAATAATTATGTCTTATATAATTATTTTTTATATTTCATTATAATTCTACTCTTTTATAGATATTATGCCATGTATTTCTTTTAATATCACACATATTTTATAAAATTTGTTTTAATATTTTAGTCATGTTCTAGACCATAATTTTATTCATTCTAAAATATAAGGTGATGTCTTTTGATAATTGTAAAATTTATTTCAATTTTAATATTTGGTAATTGTAGTAAATACATATTTTTATTCATTCTCAAAATTCTCATATAATTTTTTAAAAACTTTTGATGGAATTTGATATTTTCTACTCTGCCACCAAACTGGTTTTTTTAAAGTTTCTCTCAGTGAAATATGAAAATGATAACAGTTTATTGGTATTTCTAAGATTGTTTTGATTTTAATATTTGCAGATTGCAATTAATATTTAAATGTATTGACTGCTCAATAATAGAGATAAAATTTGAATTATATTAAATGTTTTTATTGACTGGGCACTAAAAAATAAAATAATTTTTTCAATCACAATTGGAATTTTTAGATTTAACTTGAAATAAAAGATTGGAGAGAGAGGGTCCAGAAATGTCAATCTCTTGTTACAAAAAGTAGGGATTGACTTGATTAATTTTTGGACTCCTCTGTGCTTTTATTTCAAGTTAAAGCTAAATTTTTTTACTTCAATTGGGATTGAAGAAACAATTATTTTATTTGTTTACTACACAGATAATAAAAGCATTTAACCTTTGGGTCAATTCTCATGAATTACTTTGTTTTTTGATCAATTCATCCCTGATGATTTTTTTCATAAGTATTATACATTAAAATGCATGTAAAATGGTATATTTCATTATATATAATTTTTGCTGAGGAATTGTATATAACTGTTGTAAAATAAATAAATAAATTAGTAGTAGCTTGTTAAATTAATAATTTAGGTTACAGATATATTTCTTTAAAGCTGCATCAATGTACAAGATGATACAAAAGACAATGTAAAAAACTCCTTCCCACTATGCTATAAGGATTTATTTACTTTACCTTATTTTGAACCATGTTTTTTATTATGAACATCAACTACTTGGGCTTCTTATTAATATAAGGCTTATATCCTAGCCTGATAACTTTATCAACTCAAGGCTTTATTAAACATCTATCA
>JAQFVV010007663.1:0-67845 GCA_028023455.1 Epiperipatus broadwayi
TATTATTATTATTATTATTATTATAAGAAATGTCAATTCATGTTGACTATGAATCAGTAACATGGTTAATATGATATATGTGTATATTGTCATAAATAAATGATTATAAAATATATACAATATTAAAATATTATATAAAAATAATATTTTTGGTGATTATTATCTAGAATAAATAATAAAAAACATTATATTTATTATTCTAAATCATTTAACTAATATCACAATTTATAAAAATATTTTTATTTATGTAAATTAATTGTTATAAGAACACAACACAGAAGGCATAAAAACTATTAACATTTAATGAAATCATCCCCTGAAAGACAAAAAGAGTGCATTTTTGAGAAAGAGACAGAGAAGAATATTACATATCATAACATTTCCAACCTTCTTAAATACTTAACAATACTATTTTTACACCAAAACTCTACTCTTTTAGTTTCAATTGTTTTGGATTATAAAGATCTCTGATGATGATTGCAGGACATTCAAAACTGTAAAAGTAAAGTTTTGGTGTAAAAAATAGTATTGTTACCTGTACAAGAAGATTGGAAATGGTATATTATGTAAATATAGAAATCAATACATAAGCAAAAGAGGAAGAAAAAAATGTATTCCTTCTATAAGAAAAATACATCAAACTGATAGCTTATATTTTAAATTCTCTTTAAAAAAAAAAGAGCTGCCATAAGAATCATTTATTTAAGTGATCAAAACCAAAAGCATAAATTGCTAAGATTTAAGTAAGAAGGAGTGATTTGTCCATCATCTTCTATAATATTTGACAGGAGTTTGGAGAAGGAATTAGTTTGAAATAATAGGATTATGCATTGCAATTCTTTCTTCAAAATTAAAATTTAATCAGAAATAGTATTATGGTCAATTTTTCACATTAAACCTCATGGATACTGTAATTTATAAATCATGCTGTTTAACAACAACAACAAAAAAGAGTTAAAACAAAGTTGGGTCTGAATTGTCAATGAATAATAATAATAACTCTATTCAATTATAGTTTTTTCATTTTGTTGGATTACCATTGAGCCCAAAGAACAAATAGTGAGGCCAGTTGATAATTGTATTTTGAATCATATGACACATAATGAATATAAACATTGTAATATTGTTTTTGATTTTAAAAATAATAATTTCCTGATGCATTCTTTCAAATCAATTTTAATAGTTCCTGTGCTTATTAAATATTAATAATAATAAAAAATATAAATTAATGCTTGATATGATATTAAAGTTAACTATAAAATGATTGTTTTGGTTAAATTAATTTTATTAAAATGATAAACATATATAACAATTAATAAACACAATTATAAATATTGATTTTAATATGTTTTAAAAAGTTATAACTTAAAGCCAATTAGAGATACATTTTAATCTTTATCTTGAAAAGGAAGTGAGTTAGTTATTGTCAACTTTTGTTAAAAATATTTTCTGATCGGCAGTACAAGTGCAATATAATATCAAATTATCTAAATCATTAATAAACAATTTTATGAATTAGTTCAATCTCCATCTAATAACAATAAATGCTGATAAAAAGATTTTGAAATGTTATTTTATTTTAATCTCTTGGTTTGACCATTTTAAGATATGTGAAATCTTATCAAAATTATAACTTTATTATCAAAAATAGATAAGGAATGCGCATTTATTGATTTATTATATTTGCTATTTTAATTAGTGTGTTGACCATAATTATTATATTACATATTTTGCATAATAAAAATATTATCATTTACCATGGTGTCATTGACCTTTAAATTTATTTAGTTCTTCATTTAATTTGGAGTTAATGCAATGATAGATATTGCATTTGGATTTGTTATATATATTCATTGTGTTACTCTTGTTTGAATGTCATAATATTCAGCTTCAAGGCATTCGTAGCATGTACATGCACATATTACAGGCTGTAAGGTTACTGCAACTGGGTTTATTGATGGTATTCATCTGGTTATATAATAAACATCTGGCTTGTATGATACTCATCCTCATTATCAATAAATTATAAATGTTTGCAAGTTAGAATGTATATGATCATAATGCCACATTTCATTTATATTATATTTATTTATTTAATTCATTGCAACACACACACACACATATATATATATATATGATCTTGTAATTAAATATTACAAGTAACTTTGAAGAAATACAAATATTGAATAAGAATATCATTATATATATATATATAAAAGCAGCCAATTGCAGATAACAGAGGTTTCTATATCAGATCTTTAAAGAGATGTCATAAAAGAAAAAGTGTTACTAGAAAGCTAATTGCTGGACAATAATAGCTAATAACCATAGCTATATGTCAGATTGATAACGAGTCAGCTAATTAAAAGAAAAATTCCAATATGATATTTGTAAGATGTTATTTAATTTGGATTTAATCTTTTTCTCATGGACATAACAAGTATGCATGCTAAGCATTACTTTATGAAACTTTCTACATATGTACACACAAATACATATATTAAATAAAAACATTTTATTATTAAAGTAAGCAATGTTTTTATTTATAATTTTTTAATCAATTTGTTTTTTCATTTGACATTGTGTATCATGTCATACCATATCAAAGTAGAAAATCTATTTTTTCTATTCTAGATTTGCTACTTTATATAAGCTTGAGTAGTCAATACATTTTAGATGATAGTGCTTGATAAATCTTTAGCCAACGTTGATATCTATATTCTCAGAATAGGTATAACTTAGAGCATATGTCATATATTTTATATTTGGTTCTAATGTTTCTAGTTTTTCTGAATCCAATGCATTTTTTTTCCAACATTTAACATTTATTCCATTTATTACATTTTTATTATCATGCTATATATTCTATTGATTACTCAAGTTTATCCAAGTTTACAGAATTAGTGTGGGGAAATTTTTTTTTGCTGCTTCAAAGTAATGCACAAGCAGAAAGGCATGTAATATTTTGTTGGTGATAAGTTGGTAACATTTTATTTGTATAAGATTTCAATACTTCTATTGATCCCCCATACCCCAACATTTCAGGGCAATAGTATACTATTTCAATTGTTTATATAGCATATACTTTTTTATTACTTACAATAAAAGCAAAGAACATTGTTAACATTTATATTGTATGTAATATTCTATTATATTTATAGAATTTTATGTTAAAAGTTTTGTAAATAATATTTTTATATATGGCTTATAGAGTTTGACATATTTTCCCCGTAAAATAATATTTTACATTAAATGATTTTGTGTTTCTTATGTTTTACTTATATTATTTTTCTTTTACTAAAAAAAAAAACATACCATTAGCTGTGAATTGAAATGATAGAAATAAAACTGCTTATTTTTAGCATCAACAACATCATTAAAACATATAGTTAAAAATCTGTGCCATATTTATGCAATTATATAAGCAACTTATATTGGATTTAAACTTTAGCATTTTTTAAAATTCAGAAAAAATCTTGATAATATAAAAAAGTTAAAGGGTTGCTTCTATAATCCAAATACTTTGATTCCTGTTTTGAATTTAACATTGTCACTAATTAAGATCATATGTCAGAAACTGTTTTCAAGATGTGCTATACTAGTATTACCATCTAGTGTTCTATGATTACTCAAGTTTATAGTAAATGAATGAAGTCATCTACTCTTGAAATAATACAAATTTACTTGCAATACATTGTTACTTTTAAATGTAATTGAATACAAAATCACAAAGAGATGGGAAAAAAAGTTTTCCATGAGTACTGTAATTTCTTTTTTTTATATTGAGAGTATAATTTATATATTATTTTGAGAACAGAATTAAAAATAAATAAATAAAATGAAATAAATCTATTTTATATTCGATTAAATATTAATTCTAACTCTAATCATTGTGTTCTTTCTGATTATTGTATTATCTCTCTGATCATTATATGATCTCTTTTACTGGTATGCATTTTCTGTTATTATTATATGATATATATGATTTCTACAAGTTCTCTTTTTAATATCTATGTATTATTTCTGATTTTTTTATGTTCTCTCTAATCACCATATGACATTTTCATCATTATATGTCTTTTGTCTTCACTATATGTTTTTGTCTGATTACAATATGATTTCGATTTCTACATGTTTGTGCTGATTATTATGTGTTTTCTCTATTTATCATATGACCTTTCTGTAAAAAAGATAAAGAAAATCAATAAGCATCTAGTTTATTGCTTGTATTTATATAGTTTTAAAATAGTATTGCTATTATAATCACTATTTACATATTCCTTTTCTACAATATTTGTTATTTTATAAAAAATAATATTTCTTAACATCAGAATAGTGACTTTCTCACCTTCATATTATGTTTTCTGAGATGACTTCTTGGTTTTAAATTCACATCTCTGAATTATTAGTAACTGCCTTTTTTATATATATATATAAAAAGTGAATAAAATAAAACTTAGGAATTAGATCCTACCCTCCCCCCTCTATCATTTTTGCTGCAACAAAAAATATTTTATTATCTAGAACTCTGTAACTTAAGACTAACCTTATGGGTATATAATAACAATAATTTGTTGCAATGTATAAAGTAAAACATTTATACGTTTTCTATCATTTATATCTTTAAAATATAAAAAAAATCATTACAAAATTTGGATACTCAATAAAAATATAACTATAAAATTGTAAAACTCATTGCATATGTTAAAAATTATAAAATTAAAAAGATATACATAGTTGTGAACTTATAGAATTGAATACATATATAAAATAAGTGCTTTATTATTAGTAATCTCATATTTACAACAATTAATATTCAATTGATATGTAAATGATCATTACTCCGTTTAAACAAACCAGATTATAAAAAATTGGATTTTTTTTAGTTGTAACTAATTATTATACAATACTTTTTGCATAGGAGTTTGAGTCACAACAATTAATATTTAATTAATACATAAATGATCATTACTCAGTTTATTAAATGAACCAAGTTATATAAAAATTGCATTTTTTAAATTGGGATGTTTCATTATATAATACTTTCTGCATAGGAGTTTGATTAGCTCCATTTTTTTATTTTTAACCAGTCATGCCTATCCATTCTCATGCCAAGAATTCTCCATTCCCAGAAATTGCAACTAACATATAATGTTATGTTTCAAACACATAACCTTAGATTTTGGATCAAGATATATATTTTTTTAAGCCATTATTATTATTGGTATTTTTCGATGACTATCTCAAGAGTTTGAAATGTAAATATTATTTGCATCTTTTCTCTTCACTTTAAAGATATATAACAAACTTTTAGTAAACAAATGACTAATATATTCATAAATTATTACTAAAATAGTTTGTACAAATTGATTACAAAACTGTAAGCATCTTTTTCTCATGTGTCATAGCATCAGTGGGAAGCAAACCCGCTAATCCGGGACAACTGCTTGTAAAGGAGCTGTCACTGACCTCTCAACCACCAATGCTTGACGAAACTGACAGTGGTAATGTTATAAAGTGCATATTTATAATTTAATAAACTCTCTGCTTTATAACTTTCAATGACTTTGAATGTCTAAAAGCTATGTTATATTTTCTTTTTTAACATATGTTAAGATATCAAAAATTTTTTATAATCAAGCAATAACTTTCATTCATCAATGAGGCTAATTTGCACTGCCTGTGTATTCATAACATATCCTGGCTTTTTTTTCCTAGTCTCATAAATATAAATAAGATTTGATGCTTGGAAGACAATATATATTAATAAAATCTTCTTACATTAAATGATTATTTTAATTTAAAAATAAAGATTCTTTGATATGGAGTTTAGTATTTGTTGATTATTCATTCTTACAATAGATGGCAGCAGTGTAATAAAACAAGCAGAATTTGATCGTGAGTATTCATTGATTTAAATCACTTTTGGAATTTAACATATTTTCTTTACAACTAAAAATATATAAAAAGATCATAACAGATTATAAATAGCCCACCCACTACAGAACAAAAATTTTCATTGTTTATAGAGAAAAAACGAAAAAATAGTAACCACTAACTAGTATAAATCAATTGTTAAAAGATTTATTTATTTAATTATTTTAGTTTCAAGTTAAAAATAACTAGATATCGCTTTACCAACCAATTATTGGATTATGGATAGATTATCTGAAAAATAAATTCTTGGCTACATGTTGTTTACACGACAGATGGTAGCATGAATTGCTACATCAAGAGACTTTGCCGTTTATAAAGAACAGAAATATTATATATTATTTCATTTGATATTTCATACAAGTCAAATGTGAAATCTTTAATTACATTAAATTATTAACTTGATTTTATAAATAAAGTTAATATTTAATTTATTTTACAACATTTGTTTCTTTTTTTTAAAAAAATATAAAATTAAATCTATAAAATTAAACCTATTTAATTTTTGTGCTGCAAAAAATAAAATAAAATAAAATAAATCACATGTTGAAATATTAAAGCATTATTTTAAAAAATATAATTACTTTCTAATCGTAATTTGAACAAATTAAACAATATAAAAATCTTGTTTTATAAATTAAAAATAAGTTTTAACCAAAAAAATAATAATTAGAAATCAATTCAAAATACTGTTATGCATAACATTTATAAATCTATTGCTTTAAATTATTTAATAATTCAAAACAATAGTTAATTTAACAGTGAGACATTGAAATGTAAAAATAAATTCCTGGTTAACATAATAGTAACTGTTTGCTAAATTGTTTGATACTATGTGCTGTGACTTCTCTTTATTCAAAGTCAGGGAGCTCTTAACCACTGTGCCAGAGAAACCTGCTAGCCACCATACCTTCCCTTTTTAGTCCACACCCTTAGTTTGTCCCATATTCTTCTCTATTCTAATCCATCCCATTTTCACAACATCATCTTTGTCCACTTTATGACCCTTATATCTAGATCACCCTTATCTTTTAGCAAATCTAGCATAAAAAACAAGAACCCATTTTCTGTATAATCACTTTGTTCATATTTATTCTCACATAACTTCATCATTTGTACCTTGTAAGCATTTACATTCAATTAGTAAATGGCTAATATTTTCCAAGCCTTTCTTACATAACTTGAAGACTAAACCACTCACATTTATATATATATATATTCCCTTTTTGCTAACAATATATATATATATATATATATATATATATATATATATATATATATTCCCTTTTTGCTAACAATCTGGTTTGAGGCTTAAACAGTAAATTATTTTTCTTGCTATTATCATAATTTAATTCACACCCAATCTCTCTAACTCCCTACTTTTTATTACTGCATCTATTGTTTTCTCCCATTTTTTGCCACTATAACACTCAACAATTCTTCTAACATAATCATCCCAACTTTTGTACAAGTATACCGATATCAAGCCTTTATCCAAATCTTTTGCATACCCATCTTGTTATCATCCTTCACTTGTAACTCAGTTAAATACTATTTTGGCTATTCTCTTACTATCCATAAATTGCAATCTACCAAGAATTTTCATTTTGTTTTTGCATCTTTCATATAAAAACATGACTGTCCCATTTCTTTTTGAATTGCCTTTACTGCCCACACACCTGCATCTAATGCATGTCTTTCTACTTCTCTTTGTATATTTTTCATATATAATAATACAACAAATGTACATCCACTTTTAAAATATATATGTTCTATAATAATATCAACAAATTAAAAATCCATCTCCTTTTTCTTTTCAAAAACTAGATTTTTTTATCTCAATACTGAACATATATATATATATATATATAATAATAATATAAATATATATAAATATATATAAATATATTTAACACAGTATTCAAAATTAAATAATATATTCTTTACCAGAAGTACTTTCAATTGTTTCACTGACAATCTTTATCAACTGTTAATACAAATGTACAAAAAATTAAAACTTGCATTACCCATCATTCAATCTATTCAAATTTCCCACAATTCTAACTCCAAAGCCAAGATTTCTAAGTTTGAATTAAGTTCTGTTATATATATGTTGGAATGGGGTTGTGGAATAAAATATATAGGGGAATCCAAATGTACATTACAAAAACGATATAATGATCATAAGACATTATATAAACGTGTACAGAAAGAAAATATATCTTCAGTAAATATGAATACTCCATCAATTATATTTGATCATAATAAAACATGTAATTATGGTTTTAAATTTAATAATAGAGATATAAAAATTATTCAAATTGAAAGGTGTAGTGAAAAACGTAAAATTAAAGAGGCAATGATGATATCTAGGAATAGAGGTGGTTTAATGAATAAACATTCGGCTAATATAAAGACAACAGAATTGTGGGAAATTTGAATAGATTGAATGATGGGTAATGCAAGTTTTTCTTTTTTGTACGTTTGTATTATCAGTTGATAAAGATTGTCAGTGAAACAATTGAAAGTACTTCTGGTAAAGAATATATTATTTAATTTTGAATACTGTGTTAAATATATTTGTTTGAATTATTATTATATAATTTAAAAATACAGACATTTAATGGTTGTAATTAGGAAAGTAGGACTAAAGATAAATGTTAAAAAGACTAAAGTAATGTTTAATCGATTTGCTCAAAATATGAAAATAAAGATTGATTATGATGAATTAGAAGAAGTTAAGAGTTACAAATGCCTTGGTCAGATTATTAATACAGATGGAAACATAATAGAGGAAATTAATCATAGAATTAAACTTGGTTGGAGTGCTTTTGGTAGAAATAACTTGATATTAAAAGGAAATATGCCTATGTGTTTGAAAAGAAAGGTTTTTAACAAATGTGTTTTACCAGTTCTTACTTATGGATCTGAGACTTGGACACTTAATAGAAGATCAATACAGAGACTTCAGACCACTGAAAGAAGTATGGAGAGATGTATGTTGGGATTAACAAGAAGAGATCGAAAACGCAATGTATGGGTAAGAGAACAAACAGGTGTTACTGACCTCATTGAAAAAATTAAAAGATTGGAGTTGGGCTGGACATATTGCTAGAAGAGATGATAATAGATGGACAACTGAAATTTTAAACTGGATTCCAAGAGATTGTAAAAGACCCAGAAGGAGACCACATGTAAGATGGATGGATGAAATAAGAAAATGTGTAGGGGTGATGTGGAGAAGAGAAGCTAAAGATCGGAGAAGATAGATTAAACTTGGAGAGACCTTCATCCTGCAGTGGATTGATAATGGTTGATAATGATGATGATGAATGATATATATATATAATACAAAACTCCAACATTTCAATTATTTTTATCTTCATACAGTTGAAACGTTGGAGTTTTGTTTATATATATGTTCAGTATTGAGATAAGAAAATAAAGTTTTTGAAAAAAAAAAGAAGGATTTTTAATTTGGTGATATTATTTGTATATTTTGTAAGTGATCTAACCCCCCCTCCCTCACTAACCCCTAAGATATCATTATCATAAGTTAAACATGATACCTCCACTTTATTCCATACAATTCCTGCTATTACATATTTATTATATAAAACACTATTAATTTCTTTATTAGTCCCTTTCTTTTTTTGCTTTGTTTATCATTTTTTTTCTCTTATTTATCCAGGCAATTACTCTGATTACTTAAGATAATTCCCAAATAGTTATACCAATTCACCACATTTAACTTTCTATCTGCCAGTAAAAATTTTTCTCTTCTCTATCCAACATTTATCATCATTACTTTTCACATTTGTTCTCTAAATAGAATTGCCATCTTTTTAACCATTCTTTTGCATGACTTCAGCATAACTTCCATATCTTCCCTATTTTCTGTGCACAAGAAGATATCATCAGCAAATAAAAGACCTGATAATATATACAATCCTTAGCCATATATCAATGGTATCTCTACACCTCTTTGTAGTCTTTCTATTGCTCTCTCCATTTCTCTCAAATTTAACATGAACAAAATAGGTGACATAGGGCATCATTGCCTTAGTCCCAGCTTATTTTTAACTCTAACCAATTCTATATTTCCTAATATATATATATATATATATATATATATATATATATATATATATATATATATATATATATATATATATATATATATATATATATATATCATCAACAATTATCAATCCACTGCAGGTTGAAGGTCTCTCCAAGTTCAATCCATCTTCTCCAAACTATAGTGTCTCTTCTCCACATTACCCCCTGCACACTTTTATTTCATCCATTCATCTCAAAAATGGTCTCTTTCTGGGTATTTTACAATCTCTTGAAATCCAGTTTAAGATTTTAATTGTCCATCTATTATAATCTCTTTTAGCAATATGTCAAGCTCAACACCACTTCAGTCTTTTGAATTTTTTCAATGAGGTCAGTAACACCTGTTTGTTTTCATGAGTCATCTGAAGTCTGTATTGTTTTTCTATTAAGTGTCCAAGTCTCAGATCCATAAGTAAAAACTGGTAAAACACATTTATTAAAAACCTTTTTCAAACTCATGGGCATATTCCCTTTTAGTATTAAGTTATTTCTACCAAAAGCACTCCAAACAAGTTTAATTCTATGATTAATTTCATCAATTATTCGATCTGCATTAATAATCTGACCAAAGTATTTGTAACTATTAACTTCTTCTAACTCATCATAATCAATCTTTGTTTTCATATTTTGAGAAAATCAATTAAACATTACTTTAGTCTTTTTAACATTTATCTTTAGACCTATTTTCCTACTTTCATCTGATAATTCCTGCAACATTTCCTGCATTGCTAAAGCATTATTTGCAAAAATAACTATATCATCTGAAAAATATAAATGACTTAAATAATCTCCATTTACTTTCACTACTTTAGTTGCCCATTTTAATCCACAAAATACTTCTTGCAGCAATGCTGTAAAAAGTTTTGGAGATACAGAATCACCCTGCCTTACACCCATTTCAATGTTGGCTTTCCCAGAATCATTATGTAAACTAATTGTTGCTGTTGCATTTTTATAAATATTCTTTAAAATATGACAATATCCTGCATCTATACCTTGATGATCCAATGCTTTAATCACTGAAGAAATGTTTATAGAATCAAATGCCTTTTCATAATCTACAAATCCAAAGCATAATGGCAACTCATATTCATTTGTCCTTTCTTTAACTTCTCTTTCAGTACCTGGATATGATCTACTGTCTAAAACCACTTTTAAATCCGCTTATTCTCTTGGTTGGAAAAAATCAAATGTTCTCTGTAGATGAGTTGTAATTATCTTGGTAAAAATTTTGTATAAAACTGATAAAAGGCTGATAGGTCTGTAATTTTCAATAACTTTTTTATCACCTTTTTTAAATATTAATATTAATACTGCATTCTTCCAATAATTTGGTACATCTTTATCATTTAGACATTTGGTATATAACTTTGCTAATTTTTTTTTTTTATATTTTCACCTGCTTCTTTTAATATATCAATTATAATTCCATCATTATCTGGAGCCTTTCATTTCTTCATAAATTTAATTGCTTGCCTCACTTCTTCATTTAAAATTCTGAGCAATTCAGAAAATACAGTAGATATAGGAGGTACTTGTTCTTGATTACTATATAATTCATGATAGAAGTCTTCTACCCATTTCATGATGTCATTATCTCTTTTTAGTAATAATTTCAGCTTTTTTTCATATTGCAGATATAAATTTCTTACCAATATTAAAATGTTGTTTTACACTCTTGAGACTTTTATTCTCTTCTACAGCTTTTCTTGCTAGTTCACAGTTATACTTTGTTATATCATTTTCAACTCTTTTCCACACCATTTTTCAAAATTCGAAGTATTCAATCTTTTTTAATGAATCATTTTTGTATATCTTCATATTCTTTCTTTTCTTCATAAATTCTCTAGTCTCAGAAAAATTTTTATTGGTAAATTGCTGCTTTTTTCTACCAGCTATCTTTGTTGCAGTTTTTAAAAGGGTATCAGCTATTTTCATATTACAATTTATCCAAACCGCTTCAAACACTTTTTAGCAAAACTCATTTTTTTTGTGTGAAAAAGTGTTTGAAGCGGTTTGGATAAATTGTATTTATAGAATATTATGACAAAAATAAGGAAAAGTGTGATTTTGATAATATTTTCATATTAATTTCATTCAAATCTGAATCATGTTCAAAATCTCCTAACACTTGAAACCGATTTGTAAGTTCTAATTTAAATTCATTAGAATGTTTCTGAAGATTAGGAATATCAACTGTAAATATTGTTTTTCGTAATAATTTTTGTCTCTTTAGTTTTGCATTAACATGTATCTTACATCTTACTAATCGATGATCACTTCCTGCGTTAAATTTATTAAGAACATTACAATCTTGAAATATGTATTTCCTGTTAGTCAAAATATAATCCAATTCTGCTGTACCTTCATTTGGATGCTTCCATGTCAATTTCCTTTTAACATTTTTCTCAAAAAATGAATTCATAATATAAAGTTTTTCTTTTTCTGCAAACTCCACAAGTCTATGTCCTCTCTTATTTCTATTACCATAACCAAAATTACCTATAGCACTTTCATCTTTCATTTGTTTACCAATTCTAGCATTAAAGTCTCCCATAACAATGTTAAAATGCTATTTAGCTCTGATCAAAAGCCTTTTGCACATCCATATAAAAATCTTCTACTACTTCATCACTATGAGAACTTGTTGGGGCATAAACCTGAATTATCTGCATTTGGTATCTGCTATTAAGTTGTATCACTAATCTTGCCACTCTGTCTGATACACAATCAGTCTCCACAATGTTGTTCTTCCACTTTTTATTTATAATGAATCCTACTCCACTTGTATTTCCAATATTTGTACCTTTATAATAAAGTACATGTCCATATTTTAAATCAATTGCCTCTTCACCTTTTCTTCTAACTTCACAAAGTCTAATAATGTCCCATTTACTACAAGGCAGTTACTTCTAATTCTTGCAGTCTTCCTTCACTTGAAAGTGATCTATAGTTGTATCTAAATAAAAAGGCATCATCAAATGACAGCCTGGGTCTGCAATCAGAAGATTCTTAGCACCTTCTGCCATTATCCACCAACTGCTGCCTTGGTTGGTGACTTTGCAGCCTCCTGGGAATAAAGGCCATGCTTTATTTTTGTCTGTCATTATTGTATATAACTATTAGAAAAATATTTATCATTTACCCAAACATTCATTCTGCCTTATCAGACAACTGAGAAGAAAGACCATGGTGTTTCTTGATCTTAAAATCAGAGGTAAAAAGCCAATAAACTCATCCCACTGGCTAATGCATGTTGGGGAGCAGCCTATTCATGTTTGTATACTATATCAATAATCACATAGTAATAACAGCTGCAACAACAAGAACGTATGGAGTGGACATTAGGAATTTGCCCTGCTCGGTTCCTTTAAGGCCTCCAAGAGGAATCAAAGAGTCTCATATCAGTTAACAGCAAACTCCTTTCTGCAGCCATATATAGCAGCATATATATATATATATGTCTGCAGAAAGGAATTTTCTATCAACTGAAAAGAGACCCTTTGATTCCTCTTGGAGGCTTCAAAGGAACCGAGCAGGGCAAATTCATAATGTTCACTCCATTACATTCTTGTCATTACCACTGTTATTACTATGTGATTATTCTTATAGTATACGAACATGGATGGGCTGCTCACCAACATGCATTAGCCAGTGTGGTGAGTTTATTGGCTTTTTACCTCCGAGTTTAAGAATATTTTTTCTAATATATACAATTATGACAGACAAAAATAAATCATAGCCCTTATTCCCAGGAGGCTGTATAGTCACCAACCAAGCCAGCGGTTGGAGGCCAAAGGCAGGGGGTGCTAAGAATCCCTGATTGCAGACTCAGGCTGCCACTTTATGATGACTTTTTATTTAGGTACTTACATCTGCAGATCACTTTCAAGTGAAGGAAGATTGCAAGAGTTATAAGAAGAATTGTTTTATATTAAATGGGACATTATTGGACTTTGTGAAGTTAGAAGAGAAGGTGAAGAAACAATTGATTTAAAAGGTAGACATATACTCTACTATAAAGGTACAAATATTGGAAATACAAGTGGAGTAGGATTCATTATAAATAAAAAATGGTAGAATAACATTGTGGAGATTGATGGTGTATCAGACAGAGAGGCAAGATTAGTTTTACAACTTAATAGCAGATACCAAATGCAGATAATTCAGATTAATGCCCCAACAAGTTCTCATAGTGATGAAGTAGTAGAAGATTTTTATATGGATGTACAAAAGATTTGATGAGAGTAAACAACATTTTAAAATTGTTATGGGAGATTTTAATGCTAGAATTGGTAAACAAATGAAAGATGAAAATGCTGTAGGTAATTTTGGTTATGGTAATAGAAATGAGAGAGGACATAGACTTGTGGAGTTTGCAGAAAAAGAAAAACTTTATATTATGAATTCTTTTTTTGAGAAAAATGTTAAAAGGAAATGGACATGGATGCATCCAATTGAAAGTACCACAGAATTAGATTATATTTTGACTAACAGAAAATACATATTTCAAGATTGTAATGTTCTTAGTAAATTTAACACAGGAAGTGATCATCGATTAATAAGATTAGTTAGATGTAAGATACATATTAATGCAAAACTAGAGAAATAAAAATTATTAAGAAAAACCAATATTTACAGTTGATATTCCTAATCCTCAGAAACATTGTAATAAATTTAAATTAGAACTTACAAATCAGTTTTAAGTATTAGTAGATTTTGAACATGATTCAGATTTGAATGACATTAACAGGAAAATAACTGATACAGTTTTAAAAATGGCAACAAAGATAGCTGAGAAAAAAGCAGCAATTGACCAATAAAATTTTTACTGACACTAGAGAATTTATAAAGAAAAGAAGAAATATGAGGATGCATTAAAAAAGATTGAATATCTTGAATTTGCAGAAAAAAGTTGAAAATGATATAAGAAAGTATAATTGTGAACTAGCAAGGAAAGCTGTAGAATAGAATAAAAGTCTAAAGAGTGTAAAACAACATTTTGGTATTGGTACAAAATTTATATCTGCAATAAGAAAAGAAGATGACATTATTACTAAAAAGAGAGATTACATCATGAAATGTGCAGAAGACTTCTATCAAGAATTATATAGTAATAAAGAACAAGTGCCCCCTATATTTACTATATCTTCTGAATTGCCCTGAATTTTGAATGAGGAAGTGAGACATGCAATTAAATTTATGAAGGAAGGTGGAGACTCCAGGTAATGATGGAATTATAATTGATGTCTTAAAAAAAGCAGGTGAAGAAATGGAATTTTTTTTAGCAAAGTTATATACCAAATGTCTAAATGATAAAGATGCACCAGATGATTGGAAGAATGCAGTATTAATATTAATATTAATATTTTAAAAAGGTGATAAAAAAGATATTAGAAATTACGAAAATTACAGACCTATCAGTCTTTTATCAGTTTTATACAAAATTTTTACTAAGATAATTACAACTTGTCTACAGAAAACACTAGATTTCCATCAACCAAGAGAACAAGCTGGATTTAAAAGTGGTTTTAGTACAGTAAATCATATCCAAGTATTGGGAAAAGTTATAGAAAAGACAAATAAATATGAGTTGCCATTATGTTTAGGATTTATAGATTATGAAAAGACATTTGATTCTATAAACATTTCTTCAGTGATTAAAGTATTGAATCATCAAGGTGTAGATCCAGGATATTGTCACATTTTAAAGTATATTTATAAAAATACAACCGCAACAATTATTTTATATAATGATAGTAGGAAAATCAACATTGAAAACAGGGTGACTCCATATCTCCAAAACTTTTTAGAGCAGTGCTGCAAGAAGTATTTTGTGGATTAAAATGGAAGCTAAAGGAGTGAAAGTAAATGGAGATTATTTAAATCATTTAGATTTTGCAGATGATGTAGTTGTTTTTGCAAATAATGCTTTAGAGTTACAGAAAACGTTGCAGGAGTTAGTTATCAGGTAAAAGTAAGAAAGTAGCACTAAAGATAAATGTTAAAAAACTAAAGTAATGTTTAATAAATTTTCTTGAAATATGAAAATAAAGATTGATTATGATGAGTTAGAAAAAGTTAACAGTTACAACTACCTTGGTCAGATTATTAATACAGATGGAAACATAATGGATGAAATTAAGCATAGAATTAAACTTGGTTGGAGTGCTTTTGGTAAAAATAACTTGATACTGAAAGGAAATATGCCTATGTGTATGAGAAGGTTTTTAATAAATGTGTTTTACCAGTTCTTACTTATGGATCTAAGACTTGGGAACTTAATAGAAGAGCAATACAGAGACTTCAGACCACTCAAAAAAGTATGGAGAGATGCATGTTGGGAGTAAGAAAAAGAGATTGAAAATGCAATGTATGGTTAAGAGAACAAACAGGTGTTACTGACCTCATTGAAAAAATTAAAAGACTGAAGTGGAGTTGGGCTGGACATATTGCTAGAAGAGATGATAATAGATGGACAATTGAAATTTTAAACTGGATTCCAAGAGATTGTAAAAGACCCAGAAAGAGACCACATGTAAGATGGATGGATGAAATAAGAAATTGTGCAGGGGTGATGTGGAGAAGAGAAGCTAAAGATAGGAAAAGATGGATTGAACTTGGAGAGATTTTTATCCTGCAATGGATTGATAATGGTTGATGGTGATTGTTTGATATATATATATATATATATATATATATATATATATATATATATATATATATATATATATATATATATATATATAATTCTTTTATACAATCTCTTAATAAGGTTCACTAAAGCTCCAATTATTCCCAATTTTAATAAACTTACCAATAATCTATTACTCTTTTATATGTCTTTGCTATATCTATAAAGACCATATATAATTGTCTATCTATATTTTTACTTATATCTATAAGTTGTGATGCCAAATAGAGTATCTCCTATTTTTTCTAAAACTTCCTTGCATTTCTCCCACTATATTATTTCTTCCATCCAATTTGTCATTCTTCCTGCCACCAAATATGCAAAAACTTCCTATAACACAGACATTACCACTATAGGTTTTTAACATTTTATCTTTCTATGCTTCTTACCCTTTACTTTAAATAATAACCTTACTCTTGTATTATTACAACTATCTGGGAATTCTGTCTTCTGTGCCCATCTTATTAAAACTTGATAGTAGATTTAATTTTGCCCTATTTCCTAAATTCATCATATCTGCTGCCGATCCATCTAAACCTCTTGCCTAATCCTTTTTTCAAATTTTTTCATGCCTCATTCAATACATTTTCAGTAAAACTAATATTTCCATATGCATTTTAATGTTAGTTATCATTCTGTTTTTCATATCTAACATCTTTTCTATATCCATTACATACTTATTTAAGATCATACCTTATTCTTCCCTAGAACTACACTCTTTGTCCTTATTATTTAGTAATACATTTATCTCTACCTTACATTTCTTCTTTTAGTATATTTCCCAAAATTTTTACTTCCACCTTTTTGACTTTTATCAATATCCTCAATAATTTACTATTTAATTTTATTTTCTATCTATAATTATCTATTTTAGCCAACTTCTTTTTTTAAAAGTAATTTTCTCATTTATTATTAACATCTTTTTCACTTTCTTTGTTTTTAATAGCACATTTATATTCTCTGAATGCTTTTTTCTTCCTAATTCTCACTTTTCTATTATTTTTATTCTTCTGAATATTCTCATCTAAAATCCTATTTGCCACTTTTTCTATTTGATCACATCAGTCCTTATATTCATCCCCAAAAATACATACTTATTTAAGATCATACCTTATTCTTCCCTAGAACTACACTCTTTGTCCTTATTATTTAGTAATACATTTATCTCTACCTTACATTTCTTCTTTTAGTATATTTCCCAAAATTTTTACTTCCACCTTTTTGACTTTTATCAATATCCTCAATAATTTACTATTTAATTTTATTTTCTATCTATAATTATCTATTTTAGCCAACTTCTTTTTTTAAAAGTAATTTTCTCATTTATTATTAACATCTTTTTCACTTTCTTTGTTTTTAATAGCACATTTATATTCTCTGAATGCTTTTTTCTTCCTAATTCTCACTTTTCTATTATTTTTATTCTTCTGAATATTCTCATCTAAAACCCTATTTGCCACTTTTTCTATTTGATCACATCAGTCCTTATATTCATCCCCAAAAAGTCTTCCATGATTTCTTATACTTTATTTTATATTCTTCTAACTTATTTTTATCATTAATTCTCCATCCATATTTTTCACTATACTTTCTACTTTTATGACTATTTTCCATCACATTACTATTTCTATTATAAAGAAATTATGATAACTATTATATATGCTCTTAGTTTGCTGCACTTTATTCATTTCCTCTTTCTCTACTAATGTATATTCTATTGTGTGAAATATAATATTTTTAGACCATGTGTATTGCCCCTTGTAAATATTTGATAATTTTTCCATGTTCAAATTAACTTTCTGACAATTTTTTTTTAAAACCTGTCCATTCTTGTTATCCACATCATCAACTTTTTCAATATGCACATTAATATCCTCTATAACCATTATTATCATCCCCTTTTTTAAAAAACTCTGCATATCCTTAAGTAGACTTTCATATATGTTACTGTTTAACTCCATTGTAGAATGACTATCTCCAGTATCCATATACACTACAGCCACCATTCATATTTTGACTTCTTAACCTTATATTAAACCACAACAGCTCTTGACACTTTATAGTGTTTACATATATTTTTTGACATAACATGTATATCACTCCTTTTTTTCTCTTTTTCATTTATACATTACCATACCAAATATTTCAGTGTAGGTTCTTCTTCTTCTCTTAAATTTGCATCTCAAGCTTTTCATTTTTAACTACTTTGTTTAAATCCAGCCACTTTTCTTATCTCCTATCATGTTGCATATTCAAATATCCAATTTTAACAATTTCTTCTTTTTTTACTACCCTTTTATAAATTCTTTTTACATTTTTTATGTCTATTACATTTATAATTAACTTGTTTATCATTAGTTTTACAGAGCCATCTCTTGTCCACATCTATATTTATATTTAAATCAGTTACCTTTTGTTTATTTCTTACATCTCATTCATTCTTAACATTTTTTATAATACTGTAATATAAAACCCTCCCCCATATCTTTATATGTTTCCTGAACTATAATATTTTTCATAAATCAAACTCCCCAATGCTTCACTTCCTTGTTTTCTAAGTGCAATCCATCTTTACTATATAACTCCCTCTTACTAATAAAAGCCCACACATTCTCAAACATAACATTATTTCTCGTGCATAATTTTTTCAATCTCTCATTTATAGAACATGCCTTATTTAATGTATACCTATTATTGAATCTTTTTAATAAATCAACTATTCCTATATGTTTCAATTCTTTGTACTCATCTATCACACTGATACCCTTGACAAATTATTTGTCCTATCATAACATAAACATCTCTACTCCTCTGTTTTTTACCTTATCTGCAACATCTGTAATTCTGGTTCCAGGAAAACATACTCTTACATATCTATTTTTATTTTCTTTTGCAATTATATCTCCACATCCTCTAATTAGAGAGTTTTCTATCAAAATGGTATCATGGTTTACTTTCCATACTTCATCCATAACATTCTCTTCCACCTTCTGGACTTCCTTATCTACATTTTCCTTATTATTTCTATTCATTAATTTTTTAATCTGCTCAGACTTCTTGTCTAACACTTTTAATTTTACTTCTACATTATTTACCTTCTCCTCATGTGATTGTGATGTGATGTACCATGACTTCTCTTTAAACAGAGTCAGGAATCTCTCAGCAACTATGCCCAAAGAAACCTGTTAGCCACTTTACCTTCTCCTTTTATTCCCTGCCCTAAGCTTTCCCATAATCTTCTCTATCCCATTTCCACAACATAATTTTTGTCAACTCTATGGCCTTTATATCTAAATCCCCCTTATCTTTTTCCAAATCCAGCATAAAAAACAATAACCCACATTCTGTATAATCACTTTGTTCATATTTATTTTCCCATAACTTCCTTATTTGCACCCTTTCTGCTTTCAAACATTTACATTCAATCAACAGATGCCTAATATTTTCTATATCTTCCACAATTTGCAGACTAAATCACCCATATTTTTCCATTTACATGTATATTTTCTTGTTGCTAAAGATCCTGTTCAAGCCTTAAACAATAAGCTACTTTCCTTACTATTATCATAAATTAACTTGCACCCAATGTTCTGTTTACTTCTATATATATTTAAACTCTTTTTACTCTCCATACTAGTTCTCCATCTCTCCAACTCCCTATTCTTCATTAATGCATCTATTCTCTTATCCCATTCCTTACCACTATAACACTCAATAATCATCCTAACACAATCATCCTACCTTTTATACAAGTATACTGATATAAATTCTTTTTCCAAATCCTTTGCATAGCGCATTACCTTTTTTACCCATCTTGTTACCTGCCCTTTATTCGTAACCCAATTAAATACTATTTTGGCTATTCCAGATGTGATGTGATGTTATGTACTGTAGCTTCTTAAATGAAGTCAAGAATCTCTCAGCAATTATACCAAGAGAAACTTGTTAGCTACTTAATTTTACATTTCCCAGTCTAAGTTTTCCCATATTCTGCTCCATCCCATTTCCATAACATAATCTTTGTCAACTATATAGCCTTTATATCTAATTCCCCCTTTTTCCAAACCCAGCATAAAAAACAATAATCTACTTTCTGTATAATCACTTTTTTATATTTATTTTTCCATAACTTCATTATATGTACCCTTTCTGTTTTCAATCATTTACATTCAATTAACAGATGCCTAATATTTTCTATTCCTTCCTTACATAATTTGCAGACAAAATCACCCATATTTTTCCATTTACATGTATATTCTCTTGTTGCTAAAGATCCTGTTCGAGCCTTAAACAATAAACTACTTTCCTTACTATTATCATAAATTAACTCACACCTAATATTCTGTTTATTTCTATATATATTTAAACTTTTTACTCTCCATACTAGTTCTTCATTTCTCTAACTCCCTATTCTATATTAATAAATCTATTATTTTATCCCATTCCTTACTACTATAATCCTCAACAATCCTCCTAACACAATAATCCCATCTTTTTTACAAATATACAGATATAAATTCTTTATCCAAATCTTTTGCATACCATATTACCTTTCTCACCCATCTTGTTGCATGCCCTTTACTCATAACCCAATTAATTACTATATTAGCTATTCTTTTATTATCCATAAACTGCAATCGACCAAACATTTTCATTTTACTTTTTGCATCTCTCATATGAAAACTTGACCATCCCATTTCTCCTTGAATTGCCTCCCTTGCTGTCCATACACCTGCATTCAATGCATGTCTTCCCACTTCCCTTCGAACTATGCAAAGGTGGAGCACTCTAGTGACAGATTGAGTATTTACCAGCTCTATTTAAGTAATCCATTTGATTTGTTTTTTTGTTTTGTTTTTAAAAAAATATATAATACTTAATAAAGAATCAGTCCTAGAATTTTCTGTTCTGAATCTATCACTGTATTATTATGCTAAACTATACAGGGCATTAGCACAATGAATACAGTTAATTGGGATGGAATTAATGTGATTGGTAATATAATTCATTATTTTTGAACTGATGCTTTATCAAGTATTTGTGTGCTGTAGAGCAATTTGTTAATGAGTTTCCAACTTTTATAAATATCACTATAGCTTATTACTCATTTGCTTTCTTTATATATTTTATTTTAATACTAGAGAATTAGAATTAACAGCCTCTATTGAAAGTGGCTCTTTTAAAGAATTTGTAGATGTTCAAACATTAAAAGTGACAGATTTAAATGCAATGCATTGGTCTTCAGTTCCATACCACTTTATTATTGCAACATACTACTCAGGAAAAAGCAAGAAAAGATGATATTAGAATCAGAATTAAAGGATAAAATGTGGTGGCAGAATCATACAAATAAGATAATTGATGGAGTGGAAAATTTATAACAACTAATTTCATTATTAAGGGAAGTAACAACTAAAGTAAGTAAAGTAAAAACAACGAAGGAACAATTAAATAAATATTGATTAATTTTGTTATAATTACTAGAAAATGATTTTTGGAAGATAACTTTCATTTATCTTTCACTCAATCATGTACAAGAAAAGAAGTTGATATCTCCACTGACATATGAAGATTTTAAGATAGAAAGTGAAATATAAATTTATTCTTAGAGTTAGTTATAATATTGGGTTTATATTTTTTTCTTCCGTTAAACCAGCAGTTTCACACACACATATATATCGGTGTACTATGGCTTGTGTTTTAAGGCCAAACTTACTACGGAAAAAAGGATATAAAATAATTCCAGCAATCATTTTTTGCACTTTGTAATTGTAATATTACTATTTATTATGATATGAAACAGAAATTATTTAAATTGAAAGACCAATCTTAGAGAAGATGTGAGTTTGAAAAATTAGAGCACTTATATCCAGTGAAAAAAGTTTGCATTTATTACATTATTTTTTAAACGATTAATATGAAAACATATTCTATTGCATAATTTGGAAAACAGTCTATAAATAAAAAAATACATTTTGCCATTTTTAATTTCAGTTCATAGTTAGACATCCACTAATCAATGATATAGTTACAATAAAACAAATCCAAAAAAATGTACATGGCCTCTGGACCTTACTTGTTGTTCTGTTTATACTGTAACCTAAACCCCTAAAAACTATTATGAACAGACACCTACTCACAACTGTAACTGGATTACTAACACAATTATAAATTATGATTAGTATATTAAGGGACATTATCAGTTTCAAGCCTATTGCTGATAATATTAAATCCATACATTAATATTTTCTGCTTATCATGTAGATATAACACCTAATATCTAAGATGACTAGATATTTATTCAATCTGGTTGATTATATTATTAAAGGAAGAATGATGGTGATAGCAACTTAAAATCCAGTTAGGAAAGAATCATAGCTTTGGGATTCATGAAAACTCATTACTAATTACTCATTTAACATGATGAAATGTAAAATATAAAATGAATAAAGCAAAAGTAGATATAACAATAACAGACTTAAGTTTGGCCTTAAGACACAAGCCATTATATATATATATATATATATATATATATATATATATGTGTGTGTGTGTGTGTGTGTGTCTCAAACAATTGTTGTTACAGATCTTGATAAGACATTTTCATTATTAGGTAATGATAACTTACATTACCTTTATCTTTAATTTCTTATACACTAGATAATGCATACAACAATATACATAAATATAATATAAATAAAATGTCCATTAATTAGAACAAAATTGTAATCATAATAAAAATAATAAATATAACAGTAATAAACTATTATAAACAGTCTTTCAATCCACAGAAGTACTTTCAGTTAAATTTTTAAACCTGCCTCAACTGCAATTAAATTTTAAAAACAAACCAAAACAAAAACAAAGCAGAAGCAAACATCATCAATTAAAACCCCATGAATCCCATATTTTAATATCAGCAGCTTCTCTATTTATTAAATGCATTTTATTCCTATTTATAAAAATTGCCTTCTTAACTTTTCTTTTATTATGGTTTCTCTCTGCATGAAGATTTTTCACATTTTTAATATCAAATTTAAATTTATATTTACATATTTTTTTCATGATCAATGAAAACTGAAGCAATCATTAAATCATCACTATTCTTACTTTTTATATGCTTATATAACAATTCATGCTCCTTTAATCTCTTTTCAATACTGCTCCTCAAATCACCTATATATGCTAACATACACTCACAAAAAATTTGATATACAATGTTACTTTTCTGCTTGACAGATGTGTTATACTTGTTGTTTTTTTTTAATTTAATGGCAGTTGACACAGATTTAAGAAATTAACCTAAAGTACTTCTGCTGATTGAAAGACTGTTTATAATAGTTTATTGCCATCATATTTATTATTTTTATTATGATTATAAATATATAATTAATAAAACAAGTTATAAATTTCATAACTTGCTTTTAAGCTTGCATTTAAATGATCACTAGATGGAGCTTACCAATAGCTCTAAACAAGCTTTATTTTTATAAGTGCCAAAAGAGAAAGAATTCAAAAAATCTATTGTTAACCCTACCTCCAGACCAATTGGTTTCAAGCTTATGGCTCACCTCAGTGAAGGAGCGGGTCTATAGAAACTAGATCTATATTATTAACTCAAAAGTCAGCACTTATAAAACATTTTACTATCAATTTGAAAGTCTGAAATTATCGGACATGTAAATGTCTTCAAATCCAGGTTTGCAAAACAGATAGCTACATGGATCTGAATTCAGCTCAGATTCACTATATAGTAATAGCCTCTGCAATATAACATCACAAAAGCCATCAAAGGTACACTTATAATAATTAATAAAGCATATTATCACATTTTGATACCCAAAAATTTTGGGTGAATTTGTTGGGTTAGCCATCCTAGCTCATATGCATACCATTACAATATATATTCATAAAAGTATTAAAACAGCCTTCTTTTAAAAGTTTTATATAGGATTCAACATTTCGATTGTCATTATCAATATTTGCTTATAAACTTAAAAATTATATGAGATAGTGGACACAATTAGCCTGATATATAACTATGATTACTGATTTATAAACATATAATAATATTTTGAATTTCTTAATCAAAATTATTGATTTTAGTGACTATCTATTTTTGGAGGTAATGTTGTTCATTCTTGAAATATATTTATGTCAGGATATATAATCTTTACTTAATTCATATATATCTTTTACTGTAGGATAGATCACTCCTTATCTAATAAAATTTTTCTTTCTATGATAGGTACATAATAATGAGTTGTAATAAGATATTTATAAAAGTTTAAGTTATTATTGTGCTTGCATATTGAGTGATAGTGAGAGTTTTGTAACTTTTGATCATATGTAAAATCTTTTAAGATATACCTTTACTTCATTAAAACTGCTAACTTAAGAGATGACTGACTGATAATTTGTCTAAAATATTCATTATGAAACTTGTAAATACTATCCATACCTATATAGTTATTTCTTAGATTGTTTATTATATTTAACATTTTTTTCTAAAAAGCTTTTATGCCACACTCAATTCATACAGTAACTAAACTACAATGCAGAAATTTTGATTTACCACTAAATAAGAATGTTACATCGTCACATATATCTAAAGAGTATCTGCATATAAAGTGAATTATTCTATCAAATTTTGACAGAACTTTATCATCAAACAAATTTGCATCCATAATACTTATCTATGTTGTCCTTAAATATTTAACAGGATATTTTTATGCATATAAAACTGACTAGGGTTTAATTGTAGCTCATTTTTATGCTTTTTATTTTGCTATATTAAAATTGGTTAATTGTAGTTTATATTTTTTAAATATTTATTGGACAAATGAAAATCTGATAAAATTATCCAAAAGAGTTTTATAGATTCATCACAATAATGACAAAACAATTTTCATAAGTTCCATGAAAGCTGCATAATTTTTTTTTATTATAATGTATATTTTTTAAACATGGTGCAGTCTCTGTAAAAAGTTATTTCACTGTGAATTTTATGATAATCCTACAACTTTACATGTAAATTGCAAAGAGTTATACATTATGCCAATTATTGCACATAGGATTTTAAATAATAAATGAAATTATATTACACTAAATAACAGTGTTTAATAATATCAATTATTAATATTTTAGGTGATAATCCAATGGAATAACTTTTTTACACCAAAATGTTTTTCCATAGAAATTTATTGTTATCAATGCTGAAACTACATATTCCATGTCAGAATTTTATTTTATAACTTAAAAAAATAATAAGAGTCATTTTTTATAAAGTTCTAAAGTATCAACAATGTAAAATCAGGGTATATTAACCATTTGCAAAGTAAACTAATAAATGAATTATATATATATATATATATATATATATATATATATATATATATATATATATATATATATATATATATATATAATAATTCAAACAAATATATTTAACACAGTATTCAAAATTAAATAATATATTCTTTACCAGAAGTACTTTCAATTGTTTCACTGACAATCTTTATCAACTGTTAATACAAACGTACAAAAAATAAAAACTTGCATTACCCATCATTCAATCTATTCAAATTTCCCACAATTCTGTTGTCTTTATATTAGCCGATTGTTTATTCATTAAACCACCTCTATTCCTAGATATCATCATTGCCTCTTTAATTTTATGTTTTTCACTACACCTTTCAATTTGAATAATTTTTATATCTCTATTATTAAATTTAAAACCATAATTACATGTTTTATTATGATCAAATATAATTGATGGAGTATTCATATTTACTGAAGATATATTTTCTTTCTGTACACGTTTATATAATGTCTTATGATCATTATATCGTTTTTGTAATGTACATTTGGATTCCCCTATATATTTCATTCCACAACCACATTCCAACATATATATAACAGAACTTAATTCAAACTTAGAAATCTTGGCTTTGGAGTTATTTATCATATCATTTATATTATTTGAAGAGAAAAAAGAAATTCTACACAAACCACTAAAAAGTTTATTAATTAATTTAGCTTGTTGATTAGATATAAAAGGAATAGAAATCCATTTATCACTTTTTAATTTACTTAATATTTTCTTATTATTATTCTTATTTTGAGTATATTTTGTAATTGTATTATAAATAATATTCCTTCCATAACCAACATTCAACATATCAGTAATATATACATTAATATTTTCAATTTTATCACTAACAAATTTGCACAAATAATCATTTCTAAATAAAAATGACTTCAAACCAGCTAATTTATGACTCATATGAACTTTAGAATTATATGGAATATAACCCCTAATTTCCACAGGCTTTAAAATCATATTATAATCAAACACATTATTATTTCTTTTAATAAATATATCTAAAAACTTTATAGAATCTTCCTTCTCTTCATTTAACACCCATTTTACATTATTAATCATATTTAACTCATTAAACAAATTAACTATTATTTCATTATGTGCACATATAAATACATCATCAACATATCTACAATATACTTTAATTCCTTTATATTTTATCTGAGACAATATTTTAACCTCATAATTAGAAATAAAAAAATTACAAAGCTGTGATACCACCGGAAGACCCATTGGCCAACCAAAATTCATTTTATAAAAGCAATCATTAAACCTAACATATATATTATCATTCACAAATCTTAATATTTTAACAATAAAATTCCTAATATTATTATCTATAGATTTTAAAAACAAAGCTCTTTCAATAATCTCTATTGATTCCATACGATTAATTGAACCATACATTTCAGATATGTCAAGTGTACACATAACATCATTATTATCAATTTTTATATTTTTAATCCTATTAATAAAATCAAATGATGATGAAATCGTATAATCTCCAAATCCAAGCACATCTTGCATTATTTTTTCAATATATCTACAAGCATTATAATAAAAAACACCACCAAAATCAACAATTACTCTTAATGGATAACAATTTTTATGCAATTTTATATTTGCAAAGATTCTTGGAAACACTGCAGACGACGGATATAAACTGTAATATGTCTTTGCATCAATAACTTTTTTTCTTTTTAGCAGTCATTAAAATGTCATTAATAAATTTCATTCTATATGTATCAATATTATTTAATTCACTTTTTTCAAAACAAAGCTTCTTCATTTGATCCATAATTTTCATATTATATTCATCCTGTTTCATTAGGCACATCCGTAACCCCTTGTCCTCCTTCAAACAAATTAATTTATTACTTTTTAAAAAAATTTTAAATTCATAAATTTGTTTTAACCAAACATTATCATTTTGCTTATCAAATGTTTTATTTTTTATTTCATTAATTATTTTATTCCTATCATTTAAATCACAATGTATAACACCAAACGAATATTCAATCGCCGCATTTAATTCAATACTAGAATCTCTCCAACCTCCACTGACGTATTTAGTTCCAAAATTTAAAATATAACGCTGATTAAAATTCAAATCAACTCCAGAGATATTCACATAGTTTTGATCACTAAAATTTCTTGGAAACTTTTTATTATACAAATGTTCAATTTTCCTATTAAATTTATCCATCATTTTTGAATGCAAATTATTAAAACGTATTTGACAAATCTGTTTATATTCATATAAATAATCAATATTATTAACGTAAATAAAATGATTTAATGTTCTTAAATACTTTCTATTATAAAACAGCAAATACTTACATTGGTCAATTATATTACGAAGTATTATATTTTTTAGATCATCCATAGATCTCACCCTCAATTTACATAACTTATTTATTTTAATAATATTAGGAATTTTATTGTTAAAATATTAAGATTTGTGAATGATAATATATATGTTAGGTTTAATGATTGCTTTTATAAAATGAATTTTGGTTGGCCAATGGGTCTTCCGGTGGTATCACAGCTTTGTAATTTTTTTATTTCTAATTATGAGGTTAAAATATTGTCTCAGATAAAATATAAAGGAATTAAAGTATATTGTAGATATGTTGATGATGTATTTATATGTGCACATAATGAAATAATAGTTAATTTGTTTAATGAGTTAAATATGATTAATAATGTAAAATGGGTGTTAAATGAAGAGAAGGAAGATTCTATAAAGTTTTTAGATATATTTATTAAAAGAAATAATAATGTGTTTGATTATAATATGATTTTAAAGCCTGTGGAAATTAGGGGTTATATTCCATATAATTCTAAAGTTCATATGAGTCATAAATTAGTTGGTTTGAAGTCATTTTTATTTAGAAATGATTATTTGTGCAAATTTGTTAGTGATAAAATTGAAAATATTAATGTATATATTACTGATATGTTGAATGTTGGTTATGGAAGGAATATTATTTATAATACAATTACAAAATATACTCAAAATAAAAATAATAATAAGAAAATATTAAGTAAATTAAAAAGTGATAAATGGATTTCTATTCCTTTATATCTAATCAACAAGCTAAATTAATTAATAAACTTTTTAGTGGTTTGTGTAGAATTTCTTTTTCTCTTCAAATAATATAAATGATATGATAAATAACTCCAAAGCCAAGATTTCTAAGTTTGAATTAAGTTCTGTTAAAAAAAAAAAAAAAAAAATATATATATGTTGGAATGTGGTTGTGGAATGAAATATATAGGGGAATCCAAATGTACATTACAAAAACGATATAATGATCATAAGACATTATATAAACGTGTACAGAAAGAAAATATATCTTCAGTAAATATGAATACTCCATCAATTATATTTGATCATAATAAAACATGTAATTATGGTTTTAAATTTAATAATAGAGATATAAAAATTATTCAAATTGAAAGGTGTAGTGAAAAACGTAAAATTAAAGAGGCAATGATGATATCTAGGAATAGAGGTGGTTTAATGAATAAACAATTGGCTAATATAAAGACAACAGAATTGTGGGAAATTTGAATAGATTGAATGATGGGTAATGCAAGTTTTTATTTTTGTACGTTTGTATTAACAGTTGATAAAGATTGTCAGTGAAACAATTGAAAGTACTTCTAGTAAAGAATATATTATTTAATTTTGAATACTGTGTTAAATATATTTGTTTGAATTATTATTATATAATTTAAAAATACAGACATTTAATGGTTGTAGTATATATATATATATATATATATATATATATATATATATATATATATATATATATATATATATATATATATATATATATAAATATTCAAAACAACTTCATATATACATATATTCAGCTGGATTGAAATTGTTCTATACCATTACTTAATTTAATAGTAAAAAATAGTCTGATTATTGCTCATTCTGGAACTAATACTAAGAATAATTATTTTTATACTCTTTTCATATATTATTAATATTTTATATCTATAATAAAATTGTCAAAATTATATACTAACATAGTATCAACACGTTATGATGTAATGTGTTTTAGAATATAAGTCAATGTGTATCAATTTTTAATGTGTCTGAAGAGATTATGGTTGGTCACACATCTTTTTTGTCAGAACTTAGCCTTTTTATTTAAAATATCTATTCTCTTTAGTAAAAGTAGAATTTTTAAATGTTTTTCAGATAATTTTTAGAGCATCTGCCATTTTACAGATATACAGAGATTTTGGATTGAGATCACAGTATAGACTATGTATTATATATTTCTGACAAAATGCCACTCACCTTCTTCATTGTCATATGTCTTATTATTATTAGATGTATTGCTAAATCCTTGCTGGAATCTAAAATCTCTGTTGGTACATTGGAATTAGTTTTTATAGATTTTATTTACTTTTCAGCAAAAAACTGCATGTAAACTTTCAGCAAATTTATAATATATATAAAACATATCAATCTACCATAAATATTGATTTTGGTTGTCAAATTTATAAATTATCAATGTTGTCAATGTATGCATTCTCTGTTAGAACATTTTTAACTGCCAATTTCTGTTGAATGTAACAAAGCCACCGCCAATCTTTTAGTTTTTAATTTCACTTTATTGATTAATGGAAATTTTATTTAATCCCATTCCAAATCATATTCACTTTGAGTTTTGTTGAGTCATTGCTCCATCAATATAGGGCAATATTTCATCTTTGAACTTTTGTTCAATGATTAATATGACTATCTCAGAAGCAATAATTGAGACCTTGCATATTAAATTTGATGTTCACCAATAAGATTTTATCTGTATTTACAGATTAAATTAAAAGCTGAAATATTGAGAGAATTGTTTTTAAAATTGTTTAAAAAAATCCAGCAGCACTTTTAATGAGAACTAAACTAATATATAGTGAGGTAATGATAAATATTATTGTATCAGATTAAAGCCTGTTACACTTGAATTCAAAATGAATACATTTGTTGAAACATATATATATATATATATATATATATATATATATATATATATATATATATATATATGACTAATATATATATATATATATATATTAGTCAGTGAACTTTAAATGTCAGTAATAAAACTATTTTCCACAATCTATCTGCTCATAAATAATATCACGAAAAATGCATTTGTAATGAGAATGTAATTGTAGAGGATTTGAACACCGACTTTGAAATACCCTTTAGTTATTAACTCTAGCTCATACAACTGAATGCAGATGACCACACACATGTGAAAAAGATAAATGATCTTCAATATATGTATTTTGTGCTGAACCAGCACTCATCAGTTGATCTAAGTCATTAACTCCCACACATGTACATAATCAGTGCTCAATTTATATTAACATAGAGAATCTTCAAACCTTAATAGACAGGCTTCAACTCACTCCCCCTTCCCCAATTTTTCAGCTATTCATACCATTGAAAATCTGATGACATGAAGGGCTGAAGAGATGAGGAGTGGAATGGATTGAAGGCTGCCCATTAAAGTTTGAATATTCGCTATCTCAATATAAACTGAACACTCATTATATATATATATTCTGACCTACCGGTTGCACCCTCACTTCCGGGAAATATAATATTAAGTAAAATGGGTCTAGCTCAGTTAATGATTACGCTCGGTTAAATGCATATAATTGATAAATAAAATATTCTGCATTAATATTAAATGTTCTACTAGCTCAAATTAATAAAATAATAATAAGGTTCAGTTTATAAAATAAATAAATAAATATTTATTAAATCATGAGACTTGGAAGTGAGATACAAGTGGCAAGAAAAATACATTGAGCCAATATCCCACAGGATACTACCTCAATGGCATAAGAACACTATCCCCCTATTACTATCCCAAGTAATAATAATATATAGTATTCTTATGACTTTAGTAGTAACCAATCATTAAGATTACACTAATAAATAAATCTTAATCCTTTTATTTAAACTAATTTAGCTAAAATAAATCTCAGGTTCTTAAACTAATTTAAGTCAATTAAAATTACTGTAGGCAAGCATGATAAGGGATTTAATATCATACTCAATTACACCTAACTAGTAATAATAACAATAACTAATAATAATAATAATAATAATAATAATAATAATAATAATAATAATAATAATAATAATAATAATAATAATAATAATAATAATAATAATAATAATAATAATAATAATAATAATAATAATAATAATAATAATAATATTCTTTATTGTATGATCTAATTTCTACGTAACTTTTCATCCACTATAATTCGTATTCGCCATAATAATAATAAGGAAATAACATAATATAATCTTTTATCTTTCATATAATAACATAATAAAAATGTGGTAGTATTTTATAATCTGGAAAATATATGTGTGGCAATGGATAGCATTATAATTCTTTATAATATTTTAATAATTAACTTATGACCATAAAGATAATGTAAAATGTAATTTTTTAATAAATAAATTTCAAGAAAATATTAGAATTCTTAAATAATACTTTATTTATTTCTGTGCAAATGTTATGTTTGGTTCAAATCTTCTGTGTTTAACATGTATTGTAATGTGGGAGAGAAAAACAATCTTAACACACAAATTTTGAAAAACAAATTTAACAGAATTTTTATTATAACAAATAAAATAAACAATAATCTATTTACAATATTTACAATTTGTATAATAAGTCTTGCATCATTATACATCTATTATGCATCATAACTACTAATACAATAAAACATAAAATTAAGTCTTCACTCCAACTTAAAGAAAAAAAATATATATAATACAATTTTTCTATTTCCTTCTTTGTTAAATTTTATAATAAAAAATATAATCATTTTACATTAATTTTAAAGTATTATCTCTTTACTAAATATTATTATAATATGCTTCCTTCAAACATACATTGAAGCATAAAGCAGAAAACACAAAAAATAACAATATCGAATATGGATCTTATTACTAAATAATTTCTCATTTTGCAATGTTATTAGTATTATACACAAAATATCCAATGTTGGTTTATTGATACAATACGTGGACATCATTACTAATCATATTATTATTATTATACCCAATATCTCCTACTTAATATTATTTTAATATGGAATAGTTGCAATTATTGATGTACTTCTTAATTATTAAAATAAATACAAAATTGTACCTATGCTTATCTTGTACTGTTTTGTTTTATTACATTTATATATCTTGAAAAATATGCAATACTTATAAAATAAAATAAAAATATTTGAAGTTATTTAATATTTCAGAGCAACTTCGCTTCATTTATTTTATTCATGAAATTTATTTTAATTCCAAAATAAATATATAGAACATATTCTATGATTCTTTATCATCTAGTTCCATTTGATTCTTAATTCCATTTTGCATTAACTCTATTCCTTCTTATAAGTAAATAAATGAACCTATCTTATTCATCCAATAACAGTTCTTAAATTCTAAATTATTTATCTTTTTTTTTTTAAAATACGATACTGTGCAATGTAATTACTTTGGAAAATCGAGATAGCGAATAGATGTGTAGGCATAGGGAAGAAACTAGAGTCTTACTCAATAGTACATATTAGATAAAACATCATGGCACAGTGCATCAGTAAAATAGAGGCATGACCTATTTGTCTAATGTCCTCCACTACCAACAACGATGTCAAAGCTATTATTTCAGCTTTCTAAAACATCAATATTCAATATAAAATAAACACTGCCCACAAATAAAATATACCAGCTACAGGGCTTTGTTAACTGTACCTGTATACTAAATAAGATTACAAAATTTTATTCCTATTCCCATAATAAATCCTACATTAATAACATCTCATTGGTTTCATGTTTTTAAAATTACTACCAAGTCACTATCTTATGAAATTTTCCTATAGATTTTATCAAATCCATACCCACAATAATACTAACTAACATAGTCAAAACAACAAATAAAATTCAGTTGTAATCATAATGATTTCAACCAATCAAGAAGAAAAAGGTTATTTTACTTTTCTATCCAATATTCTTGAACAAAATACAAAATAATCATTATCCATACTTTAAATATCTAAAATATTAAAGTCCTTTGTAAAAGAATCATATAATTATTCATCATCATGTTACATTATACTAGTAATATGAAATTAAAGTATGCATATCTTTAGAATAAATAAATTCTAATCTTATAATCTTAATGTGTTGTATAAATGCGTTCACATATAATCAAACATTCATACTTCAACATTATATAATTCATTGATAATCTGAAAAAGAAAAAATAATACATCATAAAATATCAATATCCACAACTATTACCTAAGTGATATCAACTTGTTAATCACATATGATGTCTTCTTGTCCATCAATTAAAATAAACATTGCATAATATAATATATAATCATACTATCACACGTAGAAATGTTAACTTATTTTAAAATTATCAAAATATTTATTATAAAACTATAATATCATTAGTAACTAAATTAATATTTGTGTACCTATTCTACTAATTAAATATTATTACACTTAAAACTAAAGTTAATAAGAAAAATCAAAACATAATTACGTATATCTTCTATATTGAGATGAATGTTCTTTACAAAATAAAATGTTTTTATTTTCCTTGAGTTTTTTTTTTTTTTAATTTCTCTTGAGGAGTAATTAAAATCCCTGATCTTTGTTGCTAAGGTCTCGTTCTAGTGCTTGATGATGAAACAACAAAACAAAACTTCCCTGAAATTGACACATGCCCACTACTCCTTCCAACATGAATGAAGTTTTAAAATAAATGATAAAAATAAAAATAAAGGTGACATCTAGAAAATGTAGGAAAATTAACAAAAATAATCATTGATCTGTTCTGGAAAAGTTTATAGAATAATAGTTTATAGTTTCTATTATCCAGAACAATGATTATTAAAGTAATAACTAAACTATAATATTGAAAAATAATACTTCAAAGTTTTTCTTCCTCAGGATCCTTTATTGGCTTAGTAATGCATTATATATGATGACTTGACTTCAGACATCCAGATATGACTTTTGCACAATTTTTAAAAATATTTCCATGATTTCAATGATTACTTATTCACAATTCCTTCATCTCTAGGTTTTATTTGTCAGGATATCTATAATTTTTTAATCCAAGTATGGTTATTTCCACTATTATTCAAATTATTGGTTTTTAATAAATTATTGCAATGCATATAATCTTATATAATTTTAGATTTATTACATACGCTTTAGAATACATTCATTTAGTTATGATTTCTGACAGTTTTTCTTTAAATTATTCATAATGTTTTTCTTCAAAAAGATAAAAACATTTCACTTCCATAGCTGTATTTTTCACATAAAATTTATTATGAGTTTGTCATATTATTTATCAATTTTGGATACAACTATCTCACTACTAGGAAATGCATTATAAATTTAAATTTCTGAGTATCTTTTCTGTTAAGTTTTCCATATAATGTCCAATATAAATCCTTATTTAATACAATAGTTCTCCTTGTTAAAACCATCAATACTATATTAATAATTAGGAATTTTACCTTTAAAATCTTTTTAAATGAGTATGTATTATTGTTGGTATTTTCATATTTTTTATGTGAAATTGAATTAAGCTTCAACAAAAATTCTGGCAAGAGAATTTAACTTTTAACAACACATCCTTTGGGTAAAATTTATTATAATTTGTTTATAATATGCTCTCTTTAAATACTTAAAATTGGTATCCTTATCAGTTACAAATAAATTATGAGAGAGCACTAAATTGACAAAAAATTAAAAGAAGTATAAAATTTTAGAAATTACTAACACCAACCTAGAACTAATCATGCAGCAGTATTTATACCCAATGAACTACATCATCTTATTGGTGGATTTTGCTTTTCATCTGATACTTAATTTGCATATGACTTAGATATTGCACAATTAATTTTAAAAAATAAAATATGACTCATTTTTATTTAAAATATTATTTAAGATATTGATTTTAAATCAATTTTATGCTTTATTCAAAATTAACTAAACACTTTAAAATGACTTTTAAAAACAATATTTTATCAATTTATCCCACCTTTTATTTTTAATATATCTATTTTATTTAAAACAAAATATTTAATTTTTACTAACTACATCCATTTTATAATACTATTTCAAACATTTTATGATAATCAACTTTAATATTTCCTCTTGTGATAGATAAATAAATATATTCAATTCTATAGTGTAATTTTAAAAATATTTTGAACTTTGTTAACACAAATACTAGTAAGCATGTATGCATGACTGTATTATACAGGTCACATGATTTACAACTGAGACAGACAGTATCAAACTTCTGCCTGAAAATATTAAATGTTAATTACAACAATTATTATATTAAATAAATAATATAATAATAAAATTTGGAATAATAATTTTGGAAACATAAAATTAATTATAAATTTTTCTACCACAAAGATTACTTTTAAAACATATAACATTAAATATAATTATTAGATATAATTTATACTTTAAAATATAGCATTTATTTAATTACAAGTTTTAACTATTAAAATTCAACTTTTAAAATATATTTTAAACATTTATGGCTACATTATTTATTATGGCCAGCTTTCCCAACCATAAGCAATTAATACTTTCAGCTTTATTTAACTGTTTTAATATTATTATCATAATTTTAGACATTACATATTTTATTTGGCTTTAAATTGAACTTTTAAAAGATTATCAATATAATATAATTATTGTACAAAGAGAACATATCCTAAATTTAAAATTTTTTAGTAAATGGCTATGATGAATAAATTCTGACATATAGAAAAGGACACAATATATATATATATATATTGTGTTCTTTTCTATATATAATTGTTGTTTGTGTGGAAAGAAAAAGAACGATTAACAGGTTTTGAAACATTTCTCGGGGAATTTTTGAGCACCGTACAAGTGATGGGTCTGTCTCGTCGTCCCAATGGGCCTCTGATCTATCATTGGACTAGGATTTATGAAAAACAAAAAAGAAAAACTGGTTTATGTCAAGATGGGTTCTACCAAAACGATCAAGGGTTTGTTTACATAAACTCAATATTCTCCTACTATATTACTTTCAGTATGATTTCAAGTATTTGTATCATCAGTGAAAGAAGGAAAAAGAAACTAGATCTAAAACAAACTCTGGGTTTATGAAACATTTCTATTCGCTTGGCGTGTTTTGACAATGTCACAAAAAAGTAGTGGGTCTGTCTCGTTCAGTTAGAGAGTCTGACATATCATTGAAGAGCCTCAATGAAACAAAAGAATTCTGAAAGTGGATATAGTTAGGGATAGTGATTTGTTTATGTAAACAAAACATACGTTGATGGTGTTTTGGTAGACATCTGTGAATAATGTGAATTTTTACTTGATTTTTGTTTCTAATGTTTGGGTTTCTTGTGTTGTGAGAGGTACATGTGGTGATGTGTGAGATAGAATATAGTATCTGGTTGTTGTGAGTTTGAAGAATTTGTAAAAATTCGTAAGCTGAATAGAAATTGTTTCATAACGTCAGAGTTTGTGTTTAGATCTGTTTCTTTATTCCTGTCTTTCACTGATGATAGAAATAGCTTGAAATCATGATTGAAAGTGGAATTATAGTTAGGGATAGTGAATACTCTCTGGTTTATGTAAACAAAACATGTTGATCGGTGTTTTGGTAAACCCATTGTGGAATAAATAAAGATTAGAAGTTTTTACTTGATTTTGTTTTCATAAATGTTTTGAGGTCTTTCTTGCAATGATATAGATTGAGAGTCTACTATATGGTGATGTGAACTGAGTCAGACCCATATAGCTATCTGGTTTGCTATGCTGAGTTTGAAGACATTAGTGTCTAAAAAATTCACGCTGAAGTGAATAGAAATTGTTTCATAACGTCAGAGTTTGTGTTTAGATCTAGTTTCTTTATTCCTGTCTTTCACTGATGATAGCAATAGCTTGAAATCATGATCTGAAAGTGGAATTATAGTTAGGGATAGTGATTATTGTTTATGTAAACAAAACATCGTGTCGGTGTTTTGGTAGATCGGTGGACATAAATAAAGTTGAAGTTTTAACTGATTTTGTTTCATATGTTGGGTCTTGGTGGGGGTCGGGGTGGTGGTGTTTCTGGTGGGTGGTTGTGTTCACGCGAGCTGAATATATATATATTTATATATGCTCAATTTTGTTTTTAGATTTATTTTCTTTATTTCTTTCTTTTATTTTTTATATTAAATATATTTAATAATTATTTTTAAAATTAAATATTTTTTTAGGATATAAAATAATCTTTTTTTTTTTTTTAAAAAAAAAATATATATTTTTTTTGTTTTTTTATAATCAATATTTAAAAAAAATAGCAAGTTTTTTAACTTGCATTTTTGTTTTTCATATATATATATATATATGAGAGATAGTGAACTGGACCAACTGATGAGTGCTAGTTCAGCAAGAAATATGTATATTGCAGATCATTTATCATTTCACATATGTGTGGTCATGTGTATCAGTTGTATGAGATAGAGTCAATCGCTGAAGGGTGCTTGAAGGTCTGTGTTTAAATCCTCTACAATATATATAATTTCTGAGTATATTAAATTATACTTATATTCTAATATGAATATAAATAAAATTCTTTTGCCAAAGAATGTAGCTGAGAAAAAAATACCAAGGGTTTAGCAAGTGCAATGCATCTTGGGGATCATTTGTCTTTTATTATATCTTTATTTTTATGAATTTAAAAAGAATGCAGAAGTTATGGAAGTGTTTATTATATCTATAAAAGATATTACATATAGGACAGAAAAAGGTAAATTACTCTGTGTGTGTAAATTTAAAAAATCAGATATATTAATCTTTAACTGAGGTTTAAAGTTTATATCTGTGCTAGAGAAAATCTCTAATTTCGAAAATGATTAGTAATAATCATTAGTGTATTTATCTGAAATGGATGGCATCAAAGTTGTGAGTGGAGGAAGTTTGACAATGGTAAATGAAAATGTAACAATTTACTCTAGATAAATACTTTGCATATAATAAAGATATATATGAGAGATAGTGACCTGGGCCAACTGATGAGTGCTGGTTCAGCACAAAATGCATCTTGGGAGTCATTTGTCTTTTATTATATCTTTATTTATATGAATTTAAAAAGAATGGAGAAGTATGGAAGTGTTTATTATATCTGCAATAATATCATGTAATTAATTATATCTTTTGGATAACCAAAACCTTCCAATTTAGTTTTCTACTGCAAAACAGAACAAAATTGGCCCAAACTTATGAATTGACATCCAATGATGGATGTTGATATATTACCTTGAAGTTGGTATAGTTCATACATCATAACTAAATGTTATTTATTTAAACCATCATAACCTAAGGATTATTACTAGTACATTTGTGATGATGTGAAACAGAATAAAAACATTTGCTTTCATGAAAGTCATTCAGATTTTGTATTGGTGATTCTACAACCAGTATTATAAATGGTGAAACCTACTCAAAAAATGGCAATTATTTTTCTTTTGACAGATTTTAACAGTAGGTGTGGTACTTCTTTGGAAAGAGTTGAGTGGTTTTTTGGTAAAAGTTTATACTTGTCTTTGCGAGTTATATTGTGTTTATCTTGTAAGAAACACTCTTGTTTTTGTTGATCAGTTTTATTTTCGTTCCTGATATATAATCCTTTTGTTTTTGAGATAAGATGTATACATGCAGTTTTATATTAGTCATATTGGATATTAAATAATAAAACTTTTTAATTATTAATTAACTGAATTTAAAAGTTAATACTGTGAGGAATGCAATTTCTAAAAAGGAGGACATTAAAAAAAAACGAAGATTCTAAAAATGGTGATTAGATAATTTTTTAATATTTATTTAAAAAAGAAATATAGGTCTAAAATAGGATCAATAAACTTCATTAAGTTTTTATTTTGAAATTTTAATTTAGATTGCAGTTTTTAATTGCATCTGTTTTTTTAATGTCAAAAAATGATTATATATCCGAATGAAAACTATCTGCGATCTTAAATTGCGTGCATGAAAGTGAGTATAACTAGACTAAAATTTATTTGATAATAAGAAAATCTTTTTTTTTTTCATTTTTAATATTATTATTCTATTGAGTACAGAAAGTGTATATGATAACAACAACAACAACAACAAAAATGAATAGATAAGTTATTTATGTATTTAATTATTTTTTATATTTTATTATAATCATATCATGTATTTATCTCTTTGAATAAAGGAATTCTATAGATTTTATTCACAATATAACTTTCACAAATTTAGTATGAATTATGAAGAGATAAAAATATTATATGCTGCAATAAATTTAAAGTACAATGGAAAGTAATAAAATTGAAAAATTATGACAACGTTTATGCCAATAACACTCAAAAAATGAAAATGCTTATATAGATATGTTCTATTTTTTATAAAATAGATAACTATTGTCAAATGATTTGTGAAGGCAATGGTTTTTTTTTCCTTTCAAACAAAGCAAATGAAATTTATACACAATCATACATGTATATATCTACATATATTTCGAATTTATTTTCGTATAAACAGTTGCTTGTTAATATTAACATTGAACCAATGTTTTGGCTGCTTCCTGATTTTAGTTTCTTTGTATTATCAACTTCTATTATCTAGAGAATTTGAAAAATATCAGTATTGTGTTTACATTTATTATTTATGAAATATTCATTTTAACATATATATATATCTCGAGTGATTATGAAAGACCTAGAAAGCAAACACCATATGAAATGGATGGTGGAATAAAAAAGGTTGTTAGAATAATGTGAAGAAGAGAAGCTGTGGATTAAATAAAGTGGATTAAACTTGGAGAGACCTTCATTCTGATTACTGAAAATGATTGCTGATGATGATATGGACAGCTATTTGTATGCATTTTTAAAAAAAATAGTAATGTAATATTTGTATCTTTTGAAAACTATTTTTGAAATAATTTCTCAGAATCTTTATAAATTTTTAAAATGCAAACAAATATTATTAATTAAATGTATGCAATTTATATACACACAAATGCACAAGAGCATGGATGATTTAGTATTATATGTAATTCTTATCATGGATTGCCAGTTAACAATTTTAAGTTTTTGAAGTTAATTGTAATGAAATAATTCTACTTATTAAAAAATAATTTTAAAATAATAATTTAACAAAGTCCTTATAAATTTCCATATTTTATGGGAAAAAATCAATTATCTATAAGAGAATGCTAACATAGTTTCTCTACTATTAAAGATAAAATTGAGGAGGTGTATAAATGAAAAATAATTGGCATTATTTTCTTTCTAAAAATTATACATTCAAGAACTATTTTAAATTAAATAAATAAAAGAAAAAGAAATAAAAAGTAAATTCAGCTTCACCTTAGAAGGAAAATTCAATATAGTTTAAAAAATTTTGAATAATAATCAAGTTTTTTTTTTTTAAATGATATTTTTATGCCATTAAAGTTTGAGTAATTGATTTCTAACACATATAGTAAAATATGATAGCGTTCTGTTTAGGATCTTTCCTATTGGTAAAGCCAGATTATTAAGTACCCAAAAAAATTATGAAGGTTTTTGCGAGATTCATGGGAAAAAATGCTATTGAAACAAACTGATTAAATTCTGAGTATAAAGGAGTTGACTAATAAATTATGCTTTATTATACATCTCCTCCCCACCTCCACACGCACATATAAATATCAGTGCACCAAAATTTTTACTTCTTAGGATTGAATAATTAAAAATATTTATTTTTTAATTACCAATAATTTTTTTTTATAACATATAGTTTAAAAAATATATATTAAATTGAAATTCATGTTAAAATATGATGTAAAAGTAAATATATCAACATAAAAAATGTTACTAACTTCATATTAACCGGAATTATAATAAAAATATTTTTAATAAATATTTTTTAATTGATTTTTTTTAATTATTATTTTAGTAACTCATTTATTTCTCATATATATATATGTTGATATGAAGATTTTCACGGGTTGCATATATAAAAGACATATTTTGCGGGTTCATCCGTGTTAAGAAATTGTTTTAAATATTGATATACAGACGTTTCGACTTGATCACACAAGTCATCCACTGGATGATAAAAGGTAGAAAGATAGTTGTAGAGGCGCTACAATCACTGATTTGAAAAAAAAAAACGTTAAAGTTCCACCAATAGCAAAAATGTTAAAGTAAGATGAACCCGCAAAATATGTCTTATATATATATATATATAACTTACTTTTCTGTATATATGTTAAGTAGGTATTATTTATAAAAAATATTCGATTACACAATTCATGAAAATAAA
Organism: Epiperipatus broadwayi; assembly: GCA_028023455.1. Classification (NCBI taxonomy): domain Eukaryota; kingdom Metazoa; phylum Onychophora; class Udeonychophora; order Euonychophora; family Peripatidae; genus Epiperipatus; species Epiperipatus broadwayi. The sequence continues at coordinate 42,556 of JAQFVV010007663.1, forward strand.
ATGAGAAAAACTGGTCTATTTATAAATATTTTTTCTCCAATAGGTGTGATTCTAATTTTCGGGGTAAATACAACAGATTATTGCATTACAATCATGATAAAATTTATTCTACATAATATGTAACAGCATTGATTTGGCCTATGTCAAAAGATTTTTTGTAATTTTGTATTAAATGGTTGTGATGTAATACTAATAATTTTATATTTATATTTTTGTTTCTAGATAGCACCAACAATTAAAATATAAAAAAGTTCTAAAGTTGTAGGGCCAACTTGCAAATTTTGGCAGATATTGTTTATGTTATATTAACAGAGAAAAGGCTAAGTTTTTTATTTTTTAAAATTATTATCTTTTAATTTTAATCATCCTTTCATTAAAGTGAAGTATAAATATTATATTTATTATTAAAATGGTTTAAAAGCATTTAAACATATATGCTAGGAAATAAAAAGACATTATTTTAGTAAAATCGGCTTTTTATTTCACATATGTGAATTCATAGTATCATTTCTGGGAGCTTCTGTATAATAAAAATGTAATAGCTAAATAGCTACCATTTCAGTACAATAACAAATACTTTCCCTCAGAACTTCACCTTTTTCAAATCTGAGAAAAAACTCTGAGAAAAGTACTTGTTATTATATGAAAACATCAGCTATTTAGCTATTATATTTTTATTACATGGATGTTCCCAGAAATAATATCATGAATTCATCATTTATTCATGAGGATTTTAAAATTTATATATAAAGTAAGCTTATAGTTTAAGACACAGTTTAATTACATTTAATAAAAATTACAAGAGTGAAGACCAAAATAAATTGCTAAAATATTTTTATACTCTGCAGCAGTGAATTGTGGAATCATTTTGTATAAAGATAATTATTATTGATACATTTTATTACTATAAAAAAAATTCGGTTAAAAGTAATGATGAATTACAAAACAACAGTCAGCTAGCAAATGACTAATTAATGTATTTTATTTTTTAAAAAAAGTATTTGAATTAAAACATGATAGTATGATATTCAATATAAGCAATCCAAACCTCACATATTTTATTTTATATGAATTATTAAAAGAATTACTTGTATATTAATTTCTCTTCTACTGAGAAGTAGAATAACTGGATAAAAGGAACGTATGACCAAGTAATTACACTGAATCATCAATAGAAACTGATCACTGCTTGTCAATTTATAAACAAAATTTATTTGTAAGATGTTAATTTTGGAAGTACATAATAAATTTTAAAGGAATTTTACAAAAAATTGTACAATTTATTTAATTTTAATCAAAGCATTGAGTTTCTTTCTAAAGAGATAGTTAATGATCGTTATATTTGTGATACAATGATAGTAGATAATAATCAGAAAATAATAATTCTTTACAACAGCTATATAATAAAATAATGATAGAAAATCATTTGCCATGCATATGATTTGGATTTAAATTTGAAGTTAGTAAATTTACAGAAAATCACCAAGTCTTAATATTTTTTGTAGTGGCTACCTAGCAAAACAAACTAATTATCTACTAGTAAAATTAAAATGGGTATCTATCTAGGCTTAACTAGAAAAATAAACAATTGCACCAGTAAGTAGTATCTTTTTCTTCACTTTAAAAAAAAATAGAGACCTTAGCTCAAAATGTCATTATTTAAAAGCTAATTTATTTTGTACATACCATGTAGACATATTTTGGGTTTATCTATGTATACAATTAGACTGCCATTTTGTATCAGTCTCACGCTCATCTGAATAGTAAAGATGACTCAACATTGTTACTAGAAACACTGATAACAAAAATAAATTAAACATTTTCTATCACTTTGCTTAGTTATTGATGATTTAAACTGATTTGTTGATACTGTAGTACATATAATTTTTTTTCCAGTAGGTAGATGTAACATAATCTAAAAAAGATTGTAAAATTATAATGATCTGCTGCAAAATTACTTTTTATATAAAAAATGAAATAATTAACAAATTTGTTAAAATAATCAAATCACATTGGAAGAAATCTTTAGTTTATATCCTGATATCACTGTCTTAAGCAGCATCTGCTATCCTACTTTTATTACTGAAATGATTGAGGATGTGATCCAGGTAAAATGTGATATCTATGTAACCACAGACATGGAACAATTCAAAGTATTACATTGACAATTCCTTTATTTTATGAAAATTTTTATTTAAATTACTACTTACCTAATTATTGTAGTTGAACATAGGCTTTCAAGCACCATTCATCTATTGACTCCATCTCATATAACTGATATACATGCCCACACATATAAAAAATATAAATGTTCTTCAACATATGTATTTCATGCTGAATCAGCACTCATCAGTTGGTCTAGATCATCATCTCCCATACATACCTACAATCAGTGCTCAGTCCATATAAAGATAGCAAATCTACAAACCCCAATGAACAGGCTTCAGTCTGCTCCAATCTTCAACTCTTCAGCCATAAAATCTGACGATGAAATGCCCAAATTCCTTTTTGATGCTCATGTTGATCCAAGTCACTCTGACCCCTCTTGTATAGATCATTTATTTTTTCACATCTGTATGGTTATGTGTATTGCATGTATGAGATGGAGTTGATATCTCAAGGTTGCTTGAAAGCCTGTGTTCAAATCCTCTAAAATTACATGTAATTTCAAAGTATAATAAATTATATGTGTATTTTAATATAACTAATTACTGTAAATTGTTCAGACAAGAAACAGAAAATGCTACATGATTTTCCAAAAATTGCACACTTCAGTGTTAGCAAAATGCCTATTTATTAGAGTATGTCAAAACCTATTTATATCCATTGTCTCCTTAACATTTATTAAAATATTTATAAATAAGTAGATTTCCAGCAAATGCTCTACCAACTGAGTTGGTAGAGTACCTGAAGAAGAAAGGAGAATAATCATCCTCAAAACATCGTGAAATTACTAACCCATGTGTTCTATTTGTGTGTTATTACTAACAGCTGTTTGTATTTGGAAAGTTTAAATAAAGTTTACAAAAAAATTCTATACATTCAACATTCACTCATAGATGATGGAAATAGTCCAACATATCACATCTAATAATGTACCATCATAATAAATCTTCAGACATATAAAAATGCATCCTATTAGGTTAATAACAAATAATGTATTTGTTTAGATGAAGGCACCTGTATATATTCCAATCAAGAATGTTATATATAGAGCCCACAAGCAAGCTTTTAACAAGCTTTGAGAATATCCTCAATCCCAGACCGGTTTCTGCTTCTGGCATTGTCAAATCAAGAATAAATTCACTCTTCAATTCTGCCACTATAGCTATAGATTAAAAAGTCAATTCATAGTCTGCATTTAAAATAGACTTGTAGCTGGTAAATTCTGCTAATGAAGTAGGTGAGTGCAATGACCATGGGTTTTTCTGAATCTTTTAATTAGACTCCACTTCATCTAGGAAGTAATATTTACTGAGGCTATAACCTCAATAATATGCATGTAAAATGCGATAGTAGGGACCTCTACAGGTGTTTTAACCACAAGCTTACACTATGGAAGATAAAATCCACATAGCTTAATTTATTGATGGATCTGGAAAGTTTGAAACATCATAAGAATTCTATTTTATAACATAATTCTTAAATTGTAAAAGCTTGATTGAGAGCTTCTTGGTTGGTAAAAATATGTTTTGAAAACTTCTTTTTCTGAACTGGTGGAAAAATATGTAAAAGAACAGAAATACAACAATAAGATGTAGAATAGAATATACTAATTCTGGGAGCTTTTCTATAAGCAAAGAAACAGTCTTTATAAACACATACTATTACCCTATTGTAAAAACAGCATCACAATTCAAAAGAGAGGTCAGTGACAGCTGCTTTACAAGCAGTTGTCTTGGGATAGCGGGTTCGCTTCCCAGCTGATGATATGACACATGAGAAAAAAAAATTAAAAGAAAATTGAACATAGTTAGGTATAATATGCAGCAATCTGATAAAAAAAGTAATTTAAAATTTAGATGTAACTAATTATTTGATAAATGGATGTATTTGCCTTTCATAGTTTGGTACAATATCAGAATAACAGACTCTAGAGCTTAAGATTCATGAAATATGGTTCGGTTAATTGTCTTCAGTACTTGAACTTCTATATAATATTAATGTCATCTATGTTCTTTATTACTTTTTACAATGCTTTTTACACCCCACTAAACAATTTTGATTGCCCCAGCAATCTTCTTCAGAACAGTTTAGGAAGAACAGAAGTGGGTTTTTTATTCATCTGTACATATTCAGTGGTTATTAAACTGTACACATCCAGCAACATGCAGCTGAATATGTACAGTTTAATAAAATACCACTTCTGTTCTTCCTAAACTGTTCTGAAGAAGATTTCTGGGGCAATCGAAACTGTCTAGTGGGTTGTAAAAAAGCATTGTAAGAAAGAATAAAGAATAAAGAACATAGATAATATTATATGGATTTGGCAATGCAATAAGAAAGATAATGTTATATAATACTTGCAGTTATTTTAAAACAATTTTATCACTTTCATAAACATTCAGAGGCACTATTCAAATATTTAAAAAAACGGAAAAAGACATTTTTGAGCTTATCCTTTCTAATTTTCTGCTTTATGATTTCATATATATATATAATGATATGAATAACTTAATCCTAAAGAATAAAAAGATTAAATGAATTTTAATTTTAGCAATAATTATTTGAATTATTGGCCATTAATTTCTTTTAATTGTTCAAATAATAACTTAATTACCATTTTTATTAGCTTTGAAATCATCTAATATAATTAATACTATGTTAATAATTCTTTTAGTTATTTTTTAACTATAAATTTAAAACAGAGAGTTTACTATATTTAATATTTAAATATTGATCACATTTTAAAAACTTGTGCAACTTTATAAAAGATTAAAAAGTAATTAGAAAAAACAAACTCATTACATGTGACAAAGCAACAATTGTATAATTTTAAAAGATCTAACATTTAACTTACAGTGCATAGATTTTATCATTTTATAATATCGATCACTTTCTCTCAAATTTTTTTATTCGTAAAAATCTTTCTACCTAGAAAAATAATCCTAGCTTTTATATGGAGGCTTTCGTTTGAAAAATAAAACAAGTTAAAAATTCATATCTTAGAATTATTTTTTTTTTAATTTATAACTTTTTGAAATAAATCAAAATCATAGTTGAATAAAGATGATAGGATAAGGGTTGATTATTATCATCTACTTTTTGTTCGTTATAATATTTCATTGCTCTATCACAGTTCCGTTAAAGATATAATATACGATGCAAATTTATCATCTTGGAGAGTTAATTTTCTTTTGAAAGACTGTCTCCTCATGGCCTATAAATTGGATTTAATCTACGTTTTTTTTTAGGTTATATAATTGCACTGATTTAAAAGATCTAAACTGACATTGTGGTGGATGAGTATTTTCTTATTTTATTGCAATATTAATTATACTTCTATTTATTTCATCATTAAAATTTTAAACAAAAAATATTACTGAAAAATATTGCATTAACTTTCACTCTTTATAATCACGTTTTAATCTTTTTATTATTAATAGAAATTTATTTGTTATATACAAATTATTTGCATACATATATTCTCAAGGTTCTCCTTTTACAAAAAATATTTGACTTTTTTAAAAAAAATATTTTTTTTTCTCATTTTATAAAATATTTACAAAAAACTGTTAGAGAGAAAAATAAAAGAGTTTATATATAATGCAAAATAATGAGAAATCATTATGCGCTTTCTTTTTCTTTTTAAAGCTTTTTTTTTTTTTTTACTTTTTAAAGTTTTCTATTTGCTCTAATCACCAAGAACCTAAAACGGAATTATATATATTTATATTCTCTCCCCATTTCACTCTTAACAAAAGATATGCTTACCTGAAAAATATCATAACATAATCATTATTAATAAAAAATAATATCTGAATATAGGTACGTAAATATATGTGTATGTGCGTGTCTGGCTAAAATATAGTAAGTTAATAAACACTAATAATAATATGGGTAATAAATTGTTTGATAACGGAGGCAATGGCATAGACTTCATTTCCATAATCTGTTTTCAGTTTCTAATTAAGAATAACATTCTTGTTTCAGGTAGCCAACCCCTAGAAAACTTAACTGGTCGGAAATGAGGTATCTAACTATTTTTATCTGGAGAGTAAAACAAGAGTGGACATATATTTAATTCTAATCACTTGATAAGTTTCATCTTCTCATTCCTTATTTCTTTATAATGAAATGCTTTAAATGCCTTTGCCTGAAGTTTAGCTTTTAATGTGACACATATGACTTTGAATTCAAACCACAAAAAGCAAGGTTTTTTTAGGTTTCAATTAAGCTTGAAGTAAGATTTTAGACAAACTCTTATAATTCAAGTGCTGATATATATATATTCATATTAACTATAGAATAACATGTGTATCCATATATATATATATATGAAAAACAAAACAAGTTTTATATACGTAAAAACCTGCTATCGCTTGTATTAATGATCAATAGATGGAGCTTTACCAAGACCTCCAAACAAGCGTATTTGTTTACATAAACGTCAGAGTCAATATTCACTGTCTCTTTCATTTTGCTCCACCCTCAGATCAGCTGATTTCAAGCTGATTTGCTCTCATCAGTGAAGGGATAGAAGTTAGAAACTAGACCTAAATACTAACTCCAAGCGTTTATGCAAAACGTTTCTATCAGTTTGCAAGCATGAATTTTTTAGACACCTAAATGTCTTCAAACTCAGCCTATCAAACTAGATAGCTATGTGGGTCTGATATCAGTTTAGTTTCTCCACATAATCAAAGCTTCTGCAATCTATATCATTGCAAGAAAGCTTTAAAGGTACATTTATGAAAAACAAAACAAGTTTTATATACGTAAAAACCTGCTATCGCTTGTATTAATGATAAATAGATGGAGCTTTACCAAGACCTCCAAACAAGTGTATTTGTTTACATAAATGTCAGAGTCAATATTCACTGTCTCTTTCAATTTGCTCCACCCTCAGATCAGCTGATTTCAAGCTGATTTGCTCTCATCAGTGAAGGGATAGGAGTTAGAAACTAGACCTAAATATTAACTCCAAGCTATTAAATAAATCGTATATTTAAATAACAGAAAAAATTTGTAATTAAAATGTCTCATTTAAAAAAAAAAGAAATGATAAAAGTTTAAAGAGTTTTTATTATTAAATTAAAACAGTTTTGCTAAAAGTCAATTCATAAAGTTTTACAAATTAAAGAATAATTAGAGGGGGGGGGGATTTAACTTGGCAAAAACTAAACTTTAGAATAAATTAAGGAAGTGTATTTAGAAAGTTAGTTTTATTAAAAGAAAACACAGTTAGCCTAAAGGGAAGTGTAACTGAGAAAGTTAAAAATATTCAACAAATTGATAAGAAGATGCAATTGTATATCTTCCAAAACCCAACATATCTTGTAATAATTTACCAATATACTTAGCTGTTTTATACATAAATGATCCACCAAAATCAATCATCAATCTAAGAGGATTTCCTACTTTTTGAAGTTTAATATTAGCAAATATTCTTGGGCATATAAATGTAGATGGATATATATCATAGTATGTACAACTATTCTAAAATGACTTTTAGCCTTCTTTAAAATACTATTTATAAATTTCACATGTTGTCCCTCCATATAACTATCAATAATATCAAATCTCAATTTACTCATTGTGATTCAATTTTATCATTACATGCATCTTTTTTAATAAAACACATTTATAAACCCTTGTCTTCTTTCAAACATATATTTTGCTCAGTTCTAAGAAGATTTTTAAATTTAGAAATAGCATAATTCCGTGACCGATCATATCTATTAGTTTTTATTTTATATTTAGAAATCTCCTTAATAATGTTACTACAATCTTATAAATTCATATTATCATCAAAAACGTTCTACACTGACACAATCAATTCCATATTATAATCTTTCCATACACTTCCTACATACTTTGAACCATATTGTACGACATATTTTTGTGTAAAACTATGTTTTTCATTTGTTAAATTCCTGTAATTATCATCACCATAACTATTTGGATAATAACAATTATACAAAAAATCAATTTTCTTATCAAATTTCTTAATACAATTTTGTCAATACTTTTTAAATCCAACTTGACAATGTATATAAAATGCATTCCATTGATTCCATTTATTCATATCTATTAAATGTTCAATAGCTGTTAAATATTTGACCATGAAAAAGCTTGTAATTGTAAATTTACATTTAATAGTAATGAAATAAAAATATTAATGGAAGAAAAAAATCATAAAAAGAGGACAATTAAAGAGGCAATATTAATTGATAAATATAAGAATGATGTTATTAATAGGCAAGTTGCAAATACGGCCATACACAGCTTATGGAAATATAAGTAACATTAAGTTTGAAAATTTGAAATTCAGTTAAAGCTGATGAGGATTACCATGTAATCAAAAGCGCTACAAAATAATTTAAACTATAATATTGTATTTACCATTAAAACATTTATTTATTTATTTTTTATATATATAATATTTTATAACAGGTACTGTATTTTACATTTATTATATAAATGTATTACCATTATGGAATTTTCAGTCTTAAGTAAATTTTGGCTAATTAAAGAATGGTGGAAACAAAGCAAGAAGTTGATGCATGAAAGTTGCCGATTATACTTTTTTTAAAAGTGTAAAATGTTTTGTGTTTTTTCTAAATGCTGTAATATTCGTTTGAAAGATGTCTCAGATTTTCTTCAAATAATATGTTTAAAATTAACTCAATTATTTTGGACAATATAATAAGGCAATGTAAAAAAAAAATTATGACATTAAAAAATATTTAACGGCTATTGAACATTTAATAGATATGAATGAATGGGATCAATGGAATGCATTTTATATACATTGTCAGGTTGGATTTAAAAAGTATTGACAAAATTGGATTAAGAAATTTGATAAGAAAATTGATTTTTTGTATAACTGTTATTATCCAAATAGTTATGGTGATGATAATTACGTGAATTTAACAGATGAAAAAATTAGTTTTACACAAAAATATGCATTACAATATGGTTCAAAGTATGTAGGAAGTGTATGGAAAGATTATAATATGAAATTGACTGCATCAGTGCAGAATGTTTTTGATGATAATATGAATTTATAAGATTGTAGTAACATTATTAAGGAGATTTCTAAATATAAAATAAAAACTAATAGATATGATCGGTCATGGAATTATGCTATTTCTGAATTTAAAAATCTTCTTAGAACTGAAAAAAATATATGTTTGAAAGAAGACAATGGTTTACGAATGTGTTTTATTAAAAAGATGCATATAATGATAAAATTGAAACACAAATGAGTAAATTGGGATTTGATATTATTGATAGTTATAATATGGAGGGACAACATGTGGAATTTATAAATAGTATTTTAAAGAAGGCTAAAAGTCATTTTATAAATAGTTGTACATACTATGATATATATCCATCTACATCTATATGCCCAAGAATATTTGCTAATATTAAACTTCAAAAAGTAGGAAATCCTCTTAGATTGATGATTGATTTTGGTGGATCATTTATGTTTAAAACAGCTAAGTATATTGGTAAATTATTACAAGATATGTTGGGTTTTAGAAGATATACAATTGCATCTTTTTATGAATATGTTGATAGAATTAAAAATATAAAAATAAATGATAATGATCTGTTAGCTTCATTGGATGTAACGGAATTATATGGATCAATTGATCATCTTGAATCTATAAATTTAATTGAAATTGAATTAATTAATATGTCTATAAATAAACATTTAATAAATTTTATTATTGAATCACTAAAATTTATAAGTGATAATATTATTGCAAGATATAATGATAAGTTTTATAAAATGGGTAAAGGATGGCAGCACAAATTTGTAATTTTACTTTGTCAAGATATGAAGATATTATATTTGATTCTTATAATTTTGAAAATATTAAAATTTATACTAGATATGTTGATGATGTTTTTGTTGTGATCCTAGGGACATTATTGATGTTCTTTTATATAATCTGAATAATTTAAACAATTTAAAATGTACTATTGAGAATGAACAAAATGGAAAAATAAAATTTTTGGATTTACAAATATTTAAAGATGCTACTGATCTAAATTATAAGTTAATTTTTAAACCTATTGGAGAAAGAGGATATATTGATTTTAAATCACGTTCCAATGATACATAAAATGGCAAGTCTGAAATTATTTTTGCATTGCAATGATAAATTATGTAAATATAACAGTGATAAAATTTTAAATATTGAATTCTTTACTAATGAACTTTTAAAGGCTGATTATGATAAAAACCAAATATTGCATACAGTAAATTCATTTAATAATAAGAAGAGTGTTTGCAATGTTACTTTGGATAATAAAAAATGGATATCTATACCATTTATAAATAACATGCAATCTAAATTAATTAAGAATATATTTTTAAAAAAGTATAATATTTAATTTTGTGTTCCTGCGAATGTTAATTGATTGATTAATAATTCTAAGAGTATAATTCCTAAATTGCAAAGAAGTAATATAATTTATCAGATTTCATGTGGATGTCAGAAATTTTACATTGGTGAATCGAGATGTTCTGTGGAAAAAAGATTGAAGGAGAATCAATTATTATATAACCAAATTAAAAATAATGTAAATAGACAATTTAATACAGCTTCAGTATTCTTTGACTATGAAAAAACTTGTAATTATAAATGTACATTTAATAGTAATGGAAAAAAAAATATTAATGAAAGAAAGAAATCATAAAAAAAGGAAAATTAAAGAGGCAATATTAATTGATAAATATAAGAATGATGTTATTAATGGGCAAGTTATGAATAAGGCCATACACAGCTTATGAAAATATACGTAACATTGAGTTTGAAAATTTGAAATTCAGTTAAAGTTGACGAGGATTACCATGTAATTGAAAGCACTACAAAAGAATTTAAACTATAATATTGTATTTACTGTTAAAATTTATTTTTTTATTTATATATATATTGTGCTCTTTTCTATAGGTCAAAATTAGTTCACCATAGCAATTTAATAAAAAAAATTAAATTTAGGAAATATTCTCTTTGTGTAATAATTATATTATATTGATAATATTTTAAAGGTACAATTTAAAGCTAAATGAAAATATGTAATGCTTAAAATTATGATAAATAACTTCAAGACAGTTAAATAAAGCTAAAAATATTAATTCCATATGGTTGGAAAAACTGGCCATAATAAATAAGGCAGCAATAAATGTTTAAGTATGTTTTAAAAGTTGAATTTTAATAGTTAAAACTTGTAATTAAATAAATGCTATATTTTAAAGTATAAATTATATCTAATAATTATATTTAATATTATAATTTTAAAAGTAAGCTTTGTGGTAGGAAAAGTTATATTTAATTCTATGTTTTCAAAAATTATTATTCCAAATTTTATATTATTGTATTATTTATTTAATATAATAATTGTTGCAATTAACATTTAATATTTTTTCAGGCAGAATTTTGATGCAATCTGTCTCAGTTGTAAGTCATGTGACCTGTATAATACAGTCATGCACACATGCTTGCTAGTATTTGTGTTAATAAAGTTCAAAATATTTTCAAAATTACACTATAGAATTAAATATATTTATTTGCCTATCACAAGAGAAATTATTAAAATTAGTAGTCCTTATAAAATGTTTTAAATAGTTTTATAAAATGAATGCAGTCAATAAAAATTAAATATTTTGTTTTAAAATAAAATAGATAAATTAAATAAAATGTGGAATAAATTGATAAAATATTGTTTTAAAAAGTCATTTTAAAATGTTTAATTAATTTTAATAAAGTATTGTAATTGATTTAAGATTAATATTTTCAGTATTATTTTAAATTAGGGTGATTCATATTTTATTTTTTTAATTGTGTGATACTGTAGTAATATGCAAATTAAGTATCAGATGAAAAGCAAAAATCAACCAATAAGATGATGTATTTTGTAAGGTATAAATACTGCTGCAGGATTAATTCTAGGTCAGTGCTAGTAATTTCTAAAATTATAATTCTTTTAAATTTTTATTTTTAGTCAATTTTAGTGCTCTCATATAATTTATTTGCAAACTGATAGGATATTAATTTTAAATATTTGCAAAGAGAGTGTATTATAAATAAATGATAATAAGTTTTATTTAAAAAGATGCAGTGCTAAATTTAAAGTTCCCTTTACCAAGATTTTTGTCAAAACTTAATACGACTTCACAGTAAAAAATATTAAATTGAGAGAGTGCAAACTTCTCAAGCACTTGTGACTATTAGTAACCAATCAGATCTTAAGCACTGGAATAGAGAATTTAACAATACCATCTGCACTTTATAAAAATAGTAAAAAAATTGAAATGCCAACAAGTATTATGTGCTTAATTAAGAAAATTTTAAAAATAAGACTGATAATTATTAATGTAATATTAGTGATTTTAGTAAGCAAAGAATTATATTGGACATTATGCAGAAAGCTTAACAGGAAAGCTACTTGTAAATTAAAGTGAACAACACATTTTTTTTAGTAGTGAGATAGTCGTGTTCAAAACAGATAAATAATATGACAAATTCCTAATAAATTTTTATGGAAAATAAAGCTATGGAGATAAATGTTTTATCTTTTGAAGGAAAACATTATGAATATTTTAAAGAAAAACTGTCATAAATAATGTCTAAATGGATATTCTAAAGCATATGTAATAAAACCTAAATTATATAAGGTTATACATGATTGCAAGAATTTATTAAAAAAACCGATAATTGAAGAATAAATGAAAATAGCTATAATTGGATAATAAATAATAAATTATCCTGACAAATAAACCTCAAATATTATGAATTTGTGAGTAAACAGAAATATTGAATTTATGGAAATACTTAAAAAAATTGTGGAAAAGTCATATCCGGATTGTCCATAGTCAAGTTGCTGGGATAAGATGCATCACCAAGCCGATAAAGGATTCTAAGAAGAAGAAGCTTAGAGATATTATTTTTAATATTATAATTTTATTATTATTTTAATAATCATTGTTCTGGAGAATAGAAACTATAAACTATTATTCTATAAACTTTTCCAGAACAGATCAATGATTATTTTTATTAATTTTCATAGATTTTTAAACGTCGCTTTATAATTTTTTTTATCATTCATTTTTTTTAACTTCATTCATCACACAGGAAGGAGTTTACAGCGCATGTACCAAGTTCAGGGAAGTTTTTGTCATCAAGTACTAGAACAAGAGAACTTACTTAGCAATGGTCAGGGGTTTTAATTGCTCTTTAAGAGAAAATTTTTAAAAAAGAAAAGGCTCCAGGAAAATAAAAAAAACATTGGAATTTTGTAAAGAACATTTGTCAATATAGAAGATATACATAATTATGTCTCGATTTATTTTATTAACTTTAGTTTTTAAGTGTAATATTATTTAATTAGTAGAATAGGTACATGAATCTTAATTTAGTACTAATGATATTATAATTTTATAGTAAATAGTTTAATAATTTAAATAAGTTAATATTTCTAAGTGTGGAAGTATAGATGTATATTATATTATGCAATGTTTATTTAATTGATGGCCACAAAGACGTCATAAGTGATTAACAAGTTGATATCACATAATAGTTGTGGTTATTGATATTTTATGATATATATATATATATATATATATATATATATATATATAAAATACATATTTTATGGATTATCCGTGTTAAAAACTTTTAATATCAATTTACTGGACGTTTGACTTGGATGGCTTGTGTGACCAAGTCGAAACGTCAGTAAATTGATATTAAAAGTTTTTAACACGGATGAACCTGCAAAATATGTATTTTATATATTTAACCCGTGCAAATCTTCGTTTTAACATATATATATATATATATATATTGTAGATTATAAATGAATTATATTATATTGAAGTATGAATGTTAGGTTGTATGTGAATGCACTTATACAACACATTTAAATTATAAGATTAGAATTTATTTATTCAAGGAATATGCATACTTTAATTTCATATTATTAATAATGTAATATAATGATGAATAATTATATGATTCTTTTACAAAGCACTTTAATATTATTAGATATTTAAAGTATAGATAATGATTATTTTGTATGTTGTTCAAGAATATTGGATAGGAAAGTAAAGTAAACTTTTTTTGTAGATTAGTGAGATCGTTCTAATTACGATTGAATTTTATTTATTATTTTGACTCTGTTAGTTAGTCTTATTTGTCAGTGTACATTTGATAAATCTATAGGGAAATTCTGATAAGATAGTGACTTGGTAGTAATCTTGAGAACATGAAACCAATGAGATGATATTAATGTAGGATTTATTATGGGAATAGAAATAACATTTTGTAATCTTATTAAGTATACGTGTAAAGTTAACGAAGCCCTGTAGCTGGTATATTTTGTTTGTGGGTGGTGTCTATTTTATTTGAATGCTGATGTTTCAATAAAGCTGAAGTAATAGCTTTGATATCATTGTTGGTAGTGGAGGTCATTAGGCCAATGGGTCATGCCTCTATTTTATAGATACACTGTGCCATGGTGTTTTATCTAATATGTACTATTGAGTAGGACTCTAGTTTTCTTCCCTATGCCTACACATCTATTCGCTATCACAATTTTCCAAAGTAATTACATCAAACAGTATTAAGTAATAACCTGTATATTTATACTTTACGTTTGTCCAATATAATAATAAATCATGCTTTTACACTTCCAATGTAAAGCTATAACAACAAATTGAAAATTAAATTTATAGGCTAAGCGCTTTCAAGAAGATGTCCTTCTCATATTCAATTTATTGTTATAGCTTTACGTTGGAAGTGTGAAAGCACGATTTATTATTATATCAAACAGTATTGTATTTTTGAAAAGAAATAATAAATAATTTAGAATTTAAGAACTATTATTGAATGAATAAGATAGGTTCATTTACTTATAAGGAGGAATAGAATTAATGCAAAATGGAATTAAGAATCCAACTGAACTAAATGGTAAAGAATCATAGAATGTGTTCTATATTTATTTTGGAAATAAAAAATATTTCATGAATAAAATAAATAAAGCAAAGTTGCTCTGAAATATTAAATAACATTAAATATTTTATTTTATTTTATAAGTCATGCATATTTTTCAAGATATATAATGTAGTAATACAAAACAGTACAAAATAAGTATAGGTACAATTTTGTATTTATTTAAATAATAAGAAGTGCATCAATAATTGCAACTATTCCATATTAAAGTAATATTAAATGGAAGATATTAGGTATAATAATCATAATACAGTTAACAACAATGTCCATGTATTGTATTAATAAATCAACAGTAGATATTTTGTGTATAATATTCATAACATTGCAAAATGAGAAATTATTTAGTAAAAAGATCCATATTCGATATTGTTATTTTGTGTTTCACCATTCTATGCTTCAATGTATGTTTTAAGGAGGCATATTGTAATAATATTTAAAGAGATAATATTTTAGAATAAATATAAAGAGATATAATTTTATCGTAAAATTTAATAACAAAGAGATATAAAAAATTGTATTATATATTTTTTTTTAAGTCAGAGTGAAGACTTAAATTGATTTCCTATTGTATTAGTAATTATAAGGAATAAGAGATGTATAATGGTGCAAATTTATTATACCAAGTGTAAATAGTGTAAATATATTGTTTATTTTATCGGTACTCATCTTATAGCTAAAGACGCCGTTCTATGGCACGGTTTTCATGCTAAAACACATAAGAATGCTGTTTCCATGGCCGTCATGTTCGAACCCGCGTTTTCTATAATACAACTTCTTTGTTGTGCTACAGAATGCAGGCTGCTATGTCGCGTCACAGTACAGCATGTATGTCACTAAGCAGCAATTACATTTTCCGAATTTGCACAGTTTATAAAATAATTACGGCTTGATGAGAGAGTTTGTATTTGAATTGTATTGAAATGTTGTTTTCTTTGGATTTTTTTAAATTTTAAACTATTGAAATGTTCAGATTTTTTAAAACAATAATTATAAGACTTTTTACAACATACTATATTGAACTTTTATTTGGGTAAATGTTAAAGATCTATGTTTTTATTGAGTTACAATTAGGTAACGTGTCAAGTAATGTACTGTTAGTAACATTCCATGAGATAAAGAAGATTCTACCATCTGTATATTTTTGAAGTAAAAAAGAGCGGTATGAAAAAAATATCCAGTAAGAAAAGTCCAAATATACAGGTTTTTTGTAAATTTAATAAAAAGCAAATATTATAAATATGTTTAATAAGTAAAGAAGACATTTGTATGTGTTTGTTGTTGTTTAAAAAAGTTTGAGTTTCTTTCTTCTGTCCGAGTACGCTTACGATTTTGAATTTTTTTATTTTAGCATTACAAACAAACAGAACACTAACCCTAAAACTAACCCTAAAACTAACCCTAAACCTAACCCTAGTGTAACCCTAAAACTAACCCTAAACCTAATCCTAAACTAACCCTAAAACTAGCCGTAACAACTTTTATTTTTATTACGATTATTATTTTTTAGTTAAACAACAACAAAAAAAGTCGTAACACAAGTAAAAAAATATCCGATAGGAAATGTATAAAAAAAAGCCGTAACACAATTAAAAAAATATACGATATGAAAACACGAATCAAATTTTAATTTGTTGATTTTATTTTACATTTATTATTATCATTTAAATTGTATACATTAATAAAAAATGATATTTATAAAAGATGATTTTGTTTTGTTTTTATTTTCGCATTACAAAAAAGCACAGAAAAATTATTAAAATCAACGGCCCGTGAATGTTCATATTTTATAGTTTTAGCATGAAAATGGCACCATCCAATGGCATCTTTATCTATAATACAAGCACCATTTTGTCTGTTATAATAAAAACTTTGTTAAATTTGTTTTCCAAAATTTGCGTGTTCAGATTGTTTTCTTTCCCATTACAATGCATAATAAACACAGAGAATTTGAACCAAACATAACATTTGCACATAAATAAATAAAGTATTATTTTAAGAATTATAATATTTTCTTGGAATTTATTTATTTAAGAAATTACATTTTACATTATTTTTATAGTCATAAGTTGATTATTATAATAGTACATTGAATTATAATGCTATCCATTGCCACACCTATATTTTTCAGATTATAAGATGCTACCACATATTTATTATGTTATTATATGAAAGATAAAAGATTATATTGTATTATTTCCTTATTATTATTATGGCAAAAAAGAATTATAGTGGATGAAAAGATATATAAAATTCGATCATACAATGAAGAATATTATTATTATTTATTTATTATTATTATTATTAGTTAGGTGTGGTAGAGTATGACATTAAATCCATTATCATGCTTTACTACAGTGATTTTTGATTAACTTAAAGTAGTTTTATGAACCTGAGATTTTATTTAGCTAAATTATTTTAGATAAAAAATTAAGATTTAATTATTAGTTTAATCTTAACGATTAGTTATTATTAAAGTCGTAAGAATGCTATAAATTTATTATTTGAGATAGTAATAGGGGGGGTAGTGTTCTCATGCCATTGAGATAATATCCTGTGGGATATTGGCTCAATGTAATCTTTCTTGTCACCTGTATCTCATTTTCAAGTCTCATGATTTAATAAATATTTATTTATTTATTTTTATAAACTGAACCTTATTATTATTTTATTAATTTGAGCTAATGGAATATTTAATATTAATGCAGAATATTTTATTTATCAATTATTTACTTTTAACCAAACGCAATCGTTAACTGAGCTAGACCCATTTTATATAATATTATATTGCCTGAAGTAAGACTATAATTGGTAAGAGTCAGTTGAGTGAAGAAGTTAATTGAATGTAGCTATTTACAAGGGGTCTCACCAGCTTGGTGAGATTCTCTATTTGAAAAGCCTCAAAATTTCAATGATTATAAGACATTCTTGTTATTAAGTTACTAGAGTAAAAATTGTCAAGAAAATATTATGAATCAAATATCACAAAGAAAGATGGCAATCTGGAGAACCCTTCAGTTCATTTTTTTGTAGACAAGTGACTAAATTTAGAGTTTAACAGCCAATCTATTGTCAGACAATCAAATTATTGGGATAATATAGAGCATATGAAGATTGGTACAGAAAGAAAAATTTAGTATGTAATTGAGATGAGGCACAGCTTATATTTGCATCCCAAAATTTCCAAAGATAAAAATAGTTATAGAAGAACTTAGTGAGGTATTCATTATTTCTGAAAATATATTTAGACAGATTTCTTTTCTGAACCTAAGTGTTAATACATTACTTTAAGTAGTACATTAGCAAATAACAAAAAGGCTAAACTTGCATCAAAACAAATATGGGTATATATGTGAATAGAATTGAGAAGTTATAATAAATTGCTAATTTTTAATGAATTAATATAAGGAAGTTATTCTTGTGTCCAACTCTATGCATAAAGCAGGCTGGCTTTTGACTAACAAAAAAAGATGAGACTATATTTGAAGATGAAGTGATGACATTTTTGCCTGGAAATATGTATTGATCAGTCACAGGATGTTGCATACAGGATGATAGGCAATGGCCAGAAATTCAAATAAAATTACAAGAATCTCTAATACTAGATGATAAACAGAAAATATATTTTTATTGAAAAAATATGAGATTATCTTCTCTGACATTCCTGGGGTAATAAATGATTGTGAACATTGGATAAGTGTCATGAAGGATCTAGTACTAAGCTCATTCTTACCCAATACACCTACCAATATAAAGAAGAAATTAAAAAAAGAAAATGATATCAAAGTGCTCATCATCTTTTAACTACCCTATAATAGCAGTGAAAAAGTAAGATGGGTCAATTTGCCTTTGACTAGATGCTAGATAGTTGAACAAAATTAAAATTCTTGATTGTAACACCCATCCACCCATTCATGAACTTCTAATCAAGTTTAAAAACAAAATGATTATTTTTTACTTTTCTTTTGACTGCCAGTTATTGGGAAATTAAGTTCCACCCATGTGACCATAAATATACTGCTTTCACATATAATGGACATTCATGAACACTCATATAATTTAACTGAATGCCATTTGCTGTAAAAAACAGTGGGGTAGATTTAATTCAGTGCTTGGATCAGGTACTGTCTAGTGAAATCAAATAATTATTAATTATGTATGTCAATGACATTGTGATTGCATCTACCAATAAAGAACATATTACACTTTTTTTTTTCCAAGAATGTCAAAGAAAAGATATTAAAATAAATTTAGAGAAAAGTATTTTGGCTGCAACAGAGGTGAATTTTCTAGATCATATAATCAATGGAGTAGGCATTTGACCTCACTATAACAAATTACATGTGATGCAAGATTTACAGTCCCAAAAACTAAAACAGATATTAGATCGTTTTTAGGATTGTGCGATTTTTATAATCAATTTTACAAACTTTTTTATGACATGGAGCATATACTTCATTTGCTAAAAAAGATATAATCTAGGAATGAACTAGCCTACATAATGATAATTTCCAGCTTATAAAAAATAAATTTTTAAATGAAGTTAATAGTAGTGGTTTTAATTTCCAGCTTATAAAAAATAAATTTTTAAATGAAGTTAATAGTAGTGGTTTTGGACTAGGAGCTACCTTGTTTCAAGTCCAGAAGGATGACTGACATGAATTCTTATATTTTTAGATGAATATTAAAAGGCCCTGAAATTAATTATACTGTAACAGAGAAAGAAGCTCTGTCTGTAGATTGCACATTTCAAAAAATTTGCTAAGGTTTTAATAGGGTCTGAGGTATTGTGATTCGGACCACAAAAACCTTGAAATTCCTGAACCACAGCTATTTGACCAATAATAGGTTAATCAGGTGGGGTTTGTTTTTTCAGGATTCAATAACACCATGAGTTATTGTAAAGGTTTTGACAAGGTAGTTGCAAATATGTTAAGCTGACATTCAACTCAGCTATGTAAACAACATTTAAGCACAGACAACATGTATGATGCTTTTATCAAGTTGTCTGCAGGTGAATCAGTAGAAAATGATTTGCAACATTTAGTGGATAGACAAAGGGATGATCCAGACTGTGAAAAAATAATTAAATATCTTATAAAACCATTTGAGGGTACTGATGGTAGGAATAACCCCATGTGGAAGAATAGAGGATGATGTATTACAGTATAAAAGAAACATTCAAGCTAGGAATCAACATATAGTGATCCCAATACATTACACAAATGATTGACCACATATGCTCATTGCTTTTATAAACACTATGGAGCTTCAAAAAAATTAGTAACTAATTGCTTTTATTGTCCAAAATATATACCAGAACTTTGCCTTGGTGAAACAATATGAAGTATGTTATGTCTAAAAACAAAACCTTCAAATAAATCATATATAGGGCCACTGAAATATACATTTTCTAAAAACCTAATGCCATTTTAGCCACAGATTATTATGGTCCATTAACTCTGTTTTAAAAAAAGATATTTGGTATCGATATATGACTTACTTTCAAAATTAGTAGCAGCATATCCATGACCACAAGCTAATGCTAAGCATACTATTCGAGTTTCAGAGGGTAAAGACTTTAATACAATAAGATTGTCTAATATCATTATTACTGTTCATGGGATTCCATTTATTTCAGTTTAATGGAAAAAATGGATAAACAAAAGAGGAATAAAACATTTTCTAAACTCAATTTAAAATCCACAGACAAATCCCTGTGAATGAATAATATGTGAATTAGGATGTCTATTTTTGGGAATACATTAATATCAACAATCATGGTGGGGTTAAAGAGGTCAGTCGGGTAGTTAATTACATCAACTGGCCTATTAATAAATCAACTGGATTTGAACATATTTGTTTATATTTTGGTGAGAATATACTTATTTAAAACAAGATTATCCATTAACATCCCTGGAATTGATGTGGTTAAGGATATAACTGAAGCAAGACATAGATTGATGAAAACAGGAGATTTGAGAATAAATAAGCTGAAGACCTCTAACCAAACTTTTTAGTTAGATGATAATGTTATGATTCAGGTTAATCCTGTAAGTCATCCTGAAAAAGATGTCTATAAAAAAATTTCAAGAAATTTATGATGGCCCATTTTCTATCATTTGCCAACATAACAATTATGCTTTTGTTATAGCTAATGAAAAACTAGAAAAGGAAACATATCCAATCTTTGAAACTGGTCAAAGAGAACTTAACTAGTGATGGTGAGTAGGTGATTTGATAAATTAAAGGTATAGGATGTAAGGTTTTAGCATGCATGCTAATTGTGGATTGAAGATATTTGTATGATTAAGCATTTTCTTTGAAGGAGTCAGCTGAACTGCAGGTGTATGCTTGTTCTCAAAACCCCCATGTAAGTTGTTAGTGAAGCACTAGTTGAAAGACATCCTGGGCTCATTACAAAGTAGCTGTTAGAAAGGAATTCCCAGTGAAATGATAATTATGAATTGTAAGATAAAATCAGATGTTCAGTAGAGTTTTACTGACATTCACAAAAAGCTTTTCAAATCAAGTATAGTGCACAATTAGGCACACAATATAGTGCAACATCCTTAAGAAATTAAAATGGGATTTAGTTAACATTTAGTCTGTTTATTGTGGTATTGGAAGTGATTTTAAAGTTAGTATCTCAACTATTTTGGTCTCCAGCTCATTATCAAGATAATTACTATCTAGTTAGTTTACTTTCATATGGAAAAGTGAGTTTAAACTTAATACCTCTACATTTATTTAGTTTACTTTACTACTGAAGGTGATTTTAAATTTGCTATCTCACTTAATTTCAAGCCCATTATTAAGGTTGTATGTATGAATATAATAATATTAATATTTAGTGAAGAAATAAAATTATCCAATGTCAGAGGTCTGAATTGACTTTTTTATTTTTAACCTAATGGGAGGGAAATGTATTGTTTGCAAAACAAGATACATAATTGAGTACAAGATAATTAAGTGCTGGTTATTTTTGGGTAATAATTTTAATAAAAATGATAGTTTAAAAAAAAGAGTAAAAAATATTTTTTTTTATATAAATTTAAAGTTACTTGTGTCATTTTTAAATTTAAAGTTGAAAGTTCAAAGGTCAATTATTAAAACTTTGAAATAAAATATGATTAAAAATATTTAATTTTTTGTTAAATGTTAAATTTATAAAAAGAATTTTTATATTGGAACAAATATTTATATTATAATTAATAAAATTAGTTTTAAAAAATATGATTAGAAAAAGAATCAAATATGATTTATTATTATAATCAGTGGTATTTTAAACAAATGTGATTTAAATTTTTTATTGAAAGTTAGTGTTCTTGCCAGTGTTTCAGTCTGCCTTTTGTTTTACAATCTTCATTAGCAGCCAGGTTATGAAACAAAGATCAATATTATAAAATGAATATTATGGTTCGTGGTGGCTAATTCCTGAGTGTATATCATTTACCCTGAATCAATGTAACCTGGATTAATTATTTATCATCAGCCTGATATATAATCAAACTTGAACTAAAATTCCTAAGTTCTGCTAAACTTATGATAAAATTTAAGTTTGCAAAAATGATTGTAAGCTGAATTCTTCTCTTACAGAATATATGTTTTGGAGAGGTGAAGAAATATGATTTAAAGAAATATGATCTGAATAAATAAAAACTTGAAGCAGCTAAAAGAATGAAAAATAATTGTTTCTGCATTGTCAAGGATGATGTACAGCATCTTCAATGCTGAAATAGATTCCATAATGACAAAGCAAGAAAAGCAAAAAATGTTAAGCTTAATATAAAAGGAATTTTGAACTGAAGACATTAGTGTTTAAAAGAGTGATCATTTGAAGGATAGAAATGTTTAAATACTTATTATTTTATAATTTAATGTAATGATGTTTTAAATATTTTATATGTCTTATTGTATAATAAATATTATTTTTTGTTAGTTTTTAATCTGATGTTTTGTTTCTTTCCTCATAAATTCTACCATTGAAATTATAAATTAAATTTATAATAGTTGGGGAGATAAGAGTTCGTATTTTACTGAATTAGTCATGATAGTCTTTTAATAACACTGATGGTATAGTATATCACCCTACAGATTTACCAGTTTATGATGATGCTCTGGTTTTTTGCCTAATATAAATTTGTAATCCATAGAGGATCTAATTTCCCATCAGTCATTTAGGAGTGATTAATGATCTGGAAACATGACATGGTTTGTAATATTTTTATTATCATAGCTATGTCTGGCCATTAGTAGAATTAAATTAAATTATACTTTATTCCCACCTTGTTTCATTTCTGTTATTTGGAATTGAGTGTGAAATTTCAAAAATTATTTTAATTATTGAGCACTAACTTTTTATATCTATATGATTATTGTAATTTGTACAACCAATCAATTTTCTTATAAATAATTCTGCTTTACTTCATCCCTCTTTTTTATATATTAATATCATAATCAACTGTGAGGATTGATCCATCCATTCCTTACAATATATTATAATAGTCCGGAAGAGATGAGTCTTACCGTATCTGCCAACAGAGTGCCACTAGGCTACTTAGAACCTAGAAAATTTATAGAGTAGGCAGATATGCACTGTTAAAGATCCAACTTTTATTTATTATTTTAGACTGTTAGTCTCAGTCACTAGCTCAGTGGAGATGCAGAGATAATAATATATAACTTTACTTAATTTGTATTTTAAATATAAAAAATAAAAGCCACTGCCAGTAATTAACACACAAAACATTTATTTATGCACATATATAATTATTTAAAGTTTGAGGAATAACATTTATTATTTTAGATTTTAATATTAACTTTTAATTTAAATTATTATTTTAAAATTTTAAATCATCCGCACAATGAATTTTATAATATATTTTTTTAAGATTGTCGAGTATGAATAGACTACGTAGATTGCATTTGAAAAGAAAATATTCTATCCCTTATTTAACATTAGGCCAAAAGTTCGCAGTCAAACCAGCATCAATCCATCTGATACATTGATGTATTCAATGCAGCATGAAAATATGACAGCACAAAATACCATACTGTCAGGAATGTACATCTGAACAGTATGGTTAGAGAAGACATTGACTCTCAACCAAACAGGAATGCTACATCTGTTGGCAAGAAGAACAATAAAAAAATCCATAGGCAGGGACTGTGTTTTCCATCTTATTATCCCTTCCATAGGCAAAAAAGAGGGTGTGCAGCATATAAATCGATCCTGCCATAGTGAATCTCATACTACATCTACTAATTACACCAATATATCCCATCCATTGACCCAATTTAGCTATGAAACAAATAATCTAAGATTAACCTTCCCTTAATTAATTAATATAACTTTACAAATCTATATAGCCATTTATGCCCGACTTAAATTTAACATTTATATAAGTTCGCACAGATGAATTTTATAAAAGTTTGTTTTTAATATTGAGTATAGATCGACTACGTAGATTACATGCTCAAAAACATTTCAAAAACAACATAAGTGATCAAAGCATAAAGTCATTGATGTAATTGCAGAGGGAAATTTACAAGAAACCCACTGGCATTCATCATAAGATGCCGCATTGACACCAATAACTAAAAAGACACCTGTATAAATACATTTTTAGATATTCAATGTGAGATATCGTATTTACTGAATATCTATATATTTCAATCAAATATGAAAATCAAAAAATATATCTAAATGTTAATGAATCTATGCAAGCATCTATACCCAACTTAAATTTAATGCATTTAAATAATTTATACAATATTAATAAAAATAAAACAAAAAAAAAAATGGAAATAATTTTTAGCAAACTCAAATGTATAAAATTTATACATTACTTATCAATTTGAAAATTTGAAAGTCAGATAAAAGTTCTTTTTAAAATTTAGGTTAGTTGAATATTAAAGCTTGTCAACTCTTAACGAAAGTTCTTAATTACTTTTAAATTTTATAGTTCATGTCTTACAGTAGAAGAATCCTGGTTCCTGGTGCCAATTCCCACAGTATTTCCATTTGATGACTGGTCTGTTGTTCCAGAGGTGGCCTTAGCTGGTTCAAACTTGGTATTACAGTCATTTCATTTTTAAATAA